>NMUG010006255.1:0-12684 GCA_002855965.1 Monotropa hypopitys | reverse complement strand
GCAAGAATCAAGCATATAAGAGAAATTGTATTGTTGAGATAAAGAAAAAAATGTATACTCGTATACCTTGTCGGAATTACAATTGATGTAGGGCGAGTTCTCCGATTTCGATTCGTATGGCTATAATAACGTATAGTATTCGGATGCCGTCCTACTATAACGAGACTATAATCCCGAAAAGATCACCGGGATTTTCCCAAGACGAAGTATAAAACTCTGTACAATGATTGTAGAATATAAATTCTAAGTAAAGAATGGATTTTTAATGAGATTTCGGCAACGGTTCGACTAGGTTTAAGGGTTTTGCATCTTGTCGGGAAAGATTTGGTTTGGGATTCGTACTTTGGTTTTGGTGATTTGAATTTTTGGTTTCTGGATTTTGTATGTCTAGGGCTGATTTGAGTGATGATTGAAAGGATAGAAATGGATGGAAGGATTTTTGGAGAGGCTAGGATTGATTTGGACAAGTTTTAGGGATTTTGGGGAATGATAGGATGTATTCTGTTCGGAACAGAATGTTCAGAGGATTCTTGGACGGGGATTTGAGGCTTCTGGATCCCTTCCCAAATGGCCAGGGAGGCCATCCTTATATAGGAGGCTTCGCACCTATAGGTGCGACAATGACGTCACCATTTGAACATCTCCTTTGCTGGGAGATGGGGTAGGTTTCTTACTCTTGTCTTAACAAGGATAGCCATATTCGGATGATGCAGCACAATCCCCTATTTTAGGGATGGAATTTCATTTTCATTTTCTTTTTATTTCCAAAAATTCAATAATGTTCTGCTCTGCACCAGAAGTCTCCGAGCTGACTATTCTGTAGCGCTGCGGGCCCCGCTATTGAGAAAATTGATGTCGCCATAATTTTCGTTGGCTCGAATCATGAATTTTGAAATTATTGCCGCTGAAATCGGATGACATTTTAAGAATTGCTCGTTTCCCGGCCCGTTCACTTTAAACAAAATCTCTCAGTTTGCACTCGTTTTATCTACGCGAGATAATTTGCCGAAACTAATCTACAGTAAAGCTCTGTCTTTTTGTCGAGACTCCATAAAAAATCGGTTTGTGGATTTTTGATACTGACTCGTCGTTCTACTGTACTCTGAACGAAATAGCGTTCGGATCCAACTAAATTTCATTTGTTCATCCGAAGACTTCAGTAATTATACAGACTTTTCCGGAATGAATTTACCATCGAATTTCCATTGAGAGACTGGATTTTGGACATTTGTGTAAGTCTCGATTGATTCCTGCTTGAAATGGATGTTATGTGTAGACTTTCTCAGTGTCTGTTTACTGTTTGCCGTGAACTGCTCATCGCTTTGAGAAACTAACCCCGGGTAAATGTTCTTCCTCATTTTACTGACGTTTATTCATTGATAAATCATTTATGCCTGTTGACGATGCTGCTTGTGAGAATGTTCGGACATTTCAGAAATGCATTCTAATCTATTCTGATTCTGATTTGACCGATTTCGCGCTTGACCTGATTAATTTTGAGCAGTGGGTCAAAATGGGGTATCAAAAAGACCTATGTTTCAATGATCAGTCACCCATTATAACTCCAGCTTGAACTCCGTCAATCTGTCGACTACAACTGTAGATTTCAGATCCCTGACACCATCCATCTTAGGGTTCCTAATCCTGACGAGAGGGCCTGTGATTGTTCCCAGAACAAAATCTGCATCTATTGTGATGCTTTAGAAGTCGATCTTCATCTTTCCTTACCAAATATTATTAGGCAAATCTTGTCCAAATTCAGGCTCGCCCCTAGCCAATTAGCCCCTAACAGGTATAGGCTTATCATTGGCTATGCCATTTTGTGGCTAGATATGTCATATGGTCATACTCCTTTGAGGGTTTCGACCCAGATATCTCTAACATGCATTGCAAAGGCATAGAGGTTTTACCCAAAAAAATTCAATATACAATCGAAACAAAAGAATGTGTAGAGCCAGGGTCAAGTAAAACATGAGAATGATGCCCAACTATAGAAAACATATTGGTCACCACGTTGGGAGATGCCTGATCTCCTTGTTGGGTAAGTGAAAACACCCTCCCTGGCGCTATTGGAGCTTTAGTACTCTTCTGTCCACCTATGGTTACACTACCCACTGAATAGGCCGCCTGAACTTTGGGTTTATTACAATAAGGTGATCTGTGCCCAAACTCCCCACAATTGAAACATTTATGTCCTCTAGGTACATCCCCTTTGTCCGAACAATCCCAAATTACATGATTCTCTGACCTACATTTATAACATTGACGTACACCTCCTAGGCCACTAGAAACTGTTTATCGACTCCCACTTTGTTCTACCTTTCCTCTATATCCACTACCTTATGACCTAGTCCCACTTTGACCTTTTTAAAATTTAGACCTCGATTCCCAAGATTTAGAACTACCACCACCAAAATTTTCACACATGTCCGACCTACCTCTCTTTATACTTTCCCTATGTTCATACATTTCCTGAACATCTTTTCCGACTCATCTAGCCATATCAACTAAATTTGCATAATCTCTTTCGTGAATAGTTGTCAATCTAGTAGCAATTGTCGAGGCCAACCCACTCCTAATCCAGCGACATTTCTTAGCATAAGTATTAACTAAGTCAACTTCATACCTAGACAATGATGCAAATCTGGCCTCATAGTCCACCACCGACATGTTTCCTTGTCTAAGGTTTATAAAAGCAGCTTCCTGCTCAAAACGATAACTTTTGGGGCAATATTGGTCATTGAACCCCTGAATAAATATAGCCCAAGTTATTACTCTAGGGACTACAGAAACTACATCAGGTAATGGCGCCATCCACTCACGACTCACTGCCTCCCACCAACTCAAAGCCTCTCCTTTTAAACTAAAAGAAACTAATAATACCTTTTGTTCATCGGTCACTCCCATAACAGTAAACACTCTCTCAATTCCTTTTAACCAATATTCTGCCTCCTTGGGTACTACTATGCTCCCAAACTTTTTAGTGTAGAGTTTACTAAAGTGTTTAATCAACTCGGTACCTGCCCCTTCTGCACCCTGACCTATTTGCCACCGAGTGATGCTAGTCTAATTTTCAGATATTTCTGTCATAACCACTCCCAGTCTTCCCATATCATCCACCACTGGTGGATTACCAGGAACTTGTGGTTGATTATCCTCCCCTATTCCTGGTCCACTAGATGCAGTATCTTTTGGTGGATCCATAGTCAATCTTGTTTCAAAAAACAAAAAATATAACAATATAGAGAGGAATTTGAAATGTGCTAGCAAAATTTTAAGACATATTCCTTAACTTCTCATACACATCCTATAGTCCACTACTAAGTCAACTCTAGACTCAACTCCACCGAGAAAGCATGTGTAACCAGTTAACTTCCCAAAACTTCTAACTAGAAGAAACGGTGATCAAGCGTTTTCCACGTTAGACCTAATGGTAATCAACAAGTATGTACCACATTGTCGGATAATTCTCTATTCTCAACACTCACTCCAAAAATCTTTCCCAAACCTAGGATCTGATACCAAACTGTTACGTCCCAAACCACAAAACTACTTATTTTGTGTTTTATGTGATATGAAATGTAATGATCAATCACCAATAATATCATTTCTATTATCAACTATTTTGCCATATAATTTCCACCAATTCATGAAACTTGATTAAACTATCTGAATTATACAACATCCCCATTTCCCATAACTTGTCTCATTAAAACATAAGTAAATTCCTCCTTGGGTTATGTTTTACCCTAACTGACTACAATATTTACATCTATTGAAAACATTCTTCATAATTAACTAAACAAACATATAATGAACATAACTCTAAGAATTTTTTTGCCTCGTATCATGCAATCCTGAATCAATAGTGGACTTGAACTTCTATGCTCCAAGATTGGATTCCAAGTAGATAAACACAACAAGATATCCAGAAGTTTGTTAGATATGAGCAACATATATCAAAGTGCAGAAATAAACACATAATAGGTAAGAGAGTCACATTATAAATAAAAACATAAGATTGTCGCTTTGTTCACTAAGTCCTTACTTAACCACCTTTTATTAATTTCCAATGCATCACTCGCCAATCGATGGTTACTCAACGATATTATTCTACCGCATAGGACGTGCCAGAGTCCAACCATTTATGGCTCCATTTAACAAACGCGTCCGATTGCAATGGACGATAACGTCCCAAAACAGTCTCAATGACTAGCAGTCTCAATGACCAGAATCTTTTATTTATTTCCACAGTCTCAATGACCAGTTTCACTTTTCATTTTAAACGTGTGATTTACTTTCACAAGTTCTCGTTTGTTCAAAGGTACTCACATAGGGAAAACCATAACCATGTACTTCTAATGTTTAACAACTACAATCACATTGTAGAAGCAAGGTAAAGAACATAACCAAATTGGAAAATAATGCATAACTCACCATCTACCACATTCGATATTATGAAGCTTGTAAATAATGAACTTACCGAATAAGTTTACCAAATTGGCTTTGTTTCCTAGAAGCCTCGGGCGCGGTGGCTTCCTTTCCTGAAATCACCTTAGAACAATTAGAACTAAGGTATTAATTTCCTAAAATTTAACCTGAGATTATACTTAAACCACTTGATTAATAATCTTTAGGGTTTATTTAAAATCATCCTATGCTTCTCGTTTTGATCCCAAATAAATTTTAAATGAATCCTCACAATCTCTTAGGCATATTAGGAAATACCCTTAGACTTTTAGGAAATCTTTCTTAAATCCTTTCTTGTTTATAATTCCGTTTAAGATGTTTAAAGATCTTAAGGTTTTATTAGTTTTAGCCTTAAATCCTAGGGTTTTGGCCTTTTAACAACCCTTAATCCAATTAGGATGTCTGATTGGAACACAAATGTGCAAATCATTACTATAATCTTCCTAGCTTTGTTGTGATTTTCATGGTTGAATGCTTGTGATTAATATGATTCTCATGTCATCATTTATTTGAGTTCTTTAATGATAAAACAAGCTAATATGAAGGTTTGGTAGTCTCTTGGTATTTAAGTATTTTTAGGACATTTTGGCCAATAAGGTTGAAAGAGTTGTTAAAGGAAGAAAGCCAGCAAAGCATCACAGCAGCCTAGCACCACAGCAAAAACATCAGGCAAAAGCACCAATCTTCCAGAAAAGCACCAGAGATCAAGTATGCCATCTTCCGAAAAATCCAAGAAAACCAGCACAACCCATTCTTCCAGAAATCAAATCAAGGATAAGCTCCATCTACCGGAAAAACAAGCCCCAGACCATCTACAGTACCGAAAAACAAACCAGGAGCAAATCCACATTTCCGGTAAATCATCTAGTGAAGTGCAGCCAGTCGACTAGAGGCCTCTGATACTGGTATCCCAACAGTGCATGATATCGGTATCCCGGAAAATTCAAGAAATTAGTAGCATAGAAAATTACAAAAACCGGTATCCCAGAGGCCCCTGATACCGGTATCCTAACATCTATGATACTGGTATTCTAGCAAGTGCAGAAATGAGATGAACATCCAGAAGCTTACGTTACCGGTAATGCAGAACTTCCAGGTTACCGGTAACCCGTATGCGATCCAAACTTTTCGGAAAGTTGTAGAAAAGGAATTATTTTAAACTTAAATTTGGTCCGAGATTCGTGGGAATACGTGGACTAATTGGTCGAGATTTGGGGAGATGGTTTTGGAAATTAAAAAGAGGAGTTTTACGTTTCAATTGGGGAATTATTCAGAGATTGATGGGGGCGAACCACTGAGATGGATATATGGATGGATTTGATTTTTCATTTTGATACGGAGGGATGGGATTTTCCCTTTTTTGTTTATATACATGGGCGATTCATACAGAGGGATACACAGGCATTAGGGAGATCCATTCTTATGTTTTTTCTACAGTAGATAGTTTAGGGTTTGTTGGGTTTGGGAGGTGGCTGGAAAGGAAAGGGAGCAGTAACACTCTCTCTTCTCTTCTTTCATCTCTCTCTCTCATTTTATACAGTAGTGACACAGTAATTAGGTAGTTTAGGGTTCCATTGTTTTGAAGTGTTGGGTTTTTTGGATAAGATGAAGTTAAAGATTTCACTTTTTGGTTGTTGCTACAATTAGGAACAATATCTATAGTGTTTGTTATTCTTTGCTTCTACATTTTTTGCTGGTTATTTCCATTGATCATCCCGAATTTCGTAAGTTCATTCATCGATTCAAGTTATTGTGTTGTTAAGTTGTTGATTCAAATGGCATTCTTCAATTTCGTGTTGCGTTCATTTGATTGTTCTTACGTTAGTATGTGTAGTTAAACTTTTCGAGATTCGATCCGAGGAGAAACACCGTAAATATGATGTAATTAATCTCTCAATGATATTCAAAATATTTTTCATGATAAAATCCTCCAAGGATTGAGTCTCGATGTTACAGAGAACCGACTCATATTTGAAAATTTGTTTTAAAGATGATATCTTCTGGGAATAATCCTCGATGTTACGGAGGCGTTTCCCGAGTTATAAAGAGAAATTAATTACGAATTATTTTGCAGTGTGAATTTGACGATCGAATCTCCTTTATAATTAAATCGTTTAGAATTCCATTCTCATTAGTTGTAGTTAATTTTAGTTCCCTTCAATTCAGTTTCAATTCGGATTTCCATGTTTTCCATTAGTTTTAATCAATAAAGGAAACTTCGATTAATCCGACAAGTCCCTATGGATTCGACCCAGTACTTTGCTGGTTTATTATGCTACAATCGACGACTTAATTCCTATGCTTGGAAAGAACGATTGTTCGAAACACATATAAGCATTTTTTGTACCGTTGCCGGGGACTATGGTGAATTTTTAAAGTTTCCATAAAAAAAATTTGCAAAAGAAGAAAAATATAGTGATGGATTTTGTAGAACTTCAAATTGTTATCAAAATAATTTTATGGCAGAAGAACAAAAATATGGGAGTTATGCATATGATGAGTGGGGTTATGATAGGAATTACAATGATGACATGAATCACTACCCGCATTATGATTATCCCATAGAGAATGAGTGGGGTGGTGATATGAACTTTAATTACGACATGGATCATCAATATGCTCATTGTGATCATCACACTGAGAATGTTGGAGAGTATGCACCTTATCACACTTATGACCAATATCCTCATTATAATGATCACAGTGAGAATGAGTGGGGTTCGGATAGGAATTCTAGTCAACACCCTCATTATGATTGTCACATCAAGAATTTTGAAGAATCTACACTAGATTATCCTTATGACAAAAATTCTTACAATGATGAGATGCAAGGCTATCTAGATCAGAAGCAATATCACTCATATATATAATATTATCACTCATATATATAATATGTACTATGCACATGCACCTCTCTCTCAAAAGGCTTTGGAGCTTAAAGTAAAAATACTCACCGAGCAAATGGATGAGCTATTAGCCCGGGGTAAAAAATTCTATCCACGGGGAGATGAAAATCATTTGAGTGTGCCCGAGGAGACTACATGTTGTGAGGACACTGTAATGAACATAGATTCTCCTTCACCTTATTTGGCATCTGAGCCTAACTTGGAATTTATGACTCCAGAATTAAATCTCATTATAGATCTAGAGGAGCCTATAGAAATTCTTTCATCGATGAATCAATTGGAGTGTGACTAATCCGTTGAGATGCATCATGTCCAGGGTAGTGAGTCCAGTTGTTCAACCTCTAAAGTTCTAGCTATGTCCCCAAGTTTGACCCCTCCCATTGAGTCACCACCTATTTTAGCTTCACTTTCATTAAAACGAATTGACTTTCTTGGGATTGACGATTATTTTTGGGATTATGTTCCACCTTTAATCAAATTTGTCAACACCTTGAAAGCTAAGTCATTTAGGTCTTCTTGTATGGTGGGACTCAAGTTTGTAAAGTGTACCCATTGCTACTCCAAGTACCTCTTCTTATAGACTGGGCGCACTCAATATATTCACAACCGTCCAAAATGGGATGGGTTGAGTAGTTCACATGTTAGAGAGTGAGATGGGTACGCCCTCTATCACTTATTAAATTATAGTAGTTTAGTTGTTCACTTGTTAGTTTAGGATTTTGTTTTCTCGTTCTTTTATTTTTATCTGGTAGATTTATATAGATAGTTTTTATGTTTTCCTTTCTCTTGTGCTAACATTGTTTTTCTAGTCTATTTGTCTTCTAGCCTTTTGTTATGTCATACACAGAGCGGGAGCGGGAGGCAAAATTGGTATAAGTCTTTTGTTCTCTTACTTTCCCATCTTGTATGACTACATCGCTTTGTTTAATGCATTGAGGATACTGCATGTTTTAAGTTGGGGAGTTAGGAACTTCGTTCATTTTCTCTTATTTTCGTGTGTTTTAGGACTTATTTTCATTTTTGAGAATTGTTTTATGACGGTCTAGTATATCCACCCATTTTTTTAGCCTTAGAAGTAGCTTATCTGGGATTACCTTGGCAAAGTAAGGATGAGTGTGAAAAGTGATTGGCTTTGTTCCTCGTAAATAGAGAAATTAACCTATTGAATACCACCCTACCCCCAAATTCCAGAAGACTCCTTCTTTAATCTTTTTTTAAGTGAGAAGTCGGGGAGAAAAGCATATCTCGTTTTGTTTGCAAGTTACACTCCTTTGATAATATTTTTGAAAGGATTTTGTCGAGTTTTGCGAAGATACTGTGTGGCATCTAAGTTATTTAGGCTAGCAGTTTGCAAGAATTTTTCATGGCACTCAGTTCTTAGCACCTTTGCATG
Source organism: Monotropa hypopitys (assembly GCA_002855965.1). Classification (NCBI taxonomy): domain Eukaryota; kingdom Viridiplantae; phylum Streptophyta; class Magnoliopsida; order Ericales; family Ericaceae; genus Monotropa; species Monotropa hypopitys. Next base: position 3,915 of record NMUG010006255.1, on the reverse strand, counting down.
TCATGTATACTTAGGCTAAGGTTGTTTGCGAGTCGCAACTTGATTGTCTTGATGACTAGATTAGTGGAGACGTATGCCCTATGTGAGTTTAGAGCATTAACTTTTTTTATGAGAGTGGTGTCAAATGAACTCTTTTCGTCACATAAAGATTTACTCATTGTTTGATCTCATTATCTTTGTTTCAAGTATTGGAAATTTATGCTTAAAAGACCTCTTTTTTTGTTTTGGAATGTATGGTTGATATTACCCTTAGAAAAGGATTATAGATATTGTTTGAAAATATTTGAACCAGTTTGTTTCTTTCTACATCTATCCCTTGCAAGCCCGTTGAGCCTTCCACATGAGACCATTTTCTTGTTAAGCTCCACCTTCCAAATTATGTATTGATAAAGGTTATAATTCATGTGAAAGAAATCATTTGAAGATATAAGGGGGTAAATGTATTTCATTGTGTTTATTGTTGGTGAACCTCCCCGAAAGAAGAAGGAAATTATACATGTATTCATACAAATTGCAAAATGAAAAAAAGGAATAAGTTGGGGGGTCACCTATCCCATTGTGAAGAAAGGGAAGAAACATATATTCTTATTTATTAGGAGGTGTTGAATGTGGAAAAAAACAAAAGCAAAAGAATATGGCGGAGTTGAAAACGAAAAACAATATAAGAAGAATGGCAAAGTTGAAAAGAAAATTGAGAAGCATGTTGATGTAGCATGGATTATTTGATTGAGTCCACCTGCAACCTTCTACTCACGCAACGGAATAAGTAACATGACTGAAAATGAAAACAAAGGGATAAACATGATGCTTCCGTTGATTTCGAAGAATACTGATGTAATTCTCTTCTCGAATCTATTGATTGGCGCACCAATACCAGAATCAAAGCTCTCCAAGCTGTTGATTTTGCGCACGAAATGCCAGATGAAGGCTTCAAACATAGTCATTGATTCACACAGTGAATATCGAAAAGGAATGGGGTTGAACGAGCAAGCTTGCCGTCAAATTTCTATCTCAAATCAAAAGTCCTTTTTTACATCAGTACATCAGCCTTCTATTTATAGGGCGGTCTAGGAAAACCCTAAAGAGGAAAGAAACCCTAAGTACAATCTCTGGGCTTTTGACAAATTAGGCTCAAAAAGTAAAAAGAAAGAAACCCAAAACACGTCAGGTAAAACACAATATGAAAAGACAAAATACTAAAAAGCATGTGGGACCAGGCGAGGGGTTGCTTCCTGCGCAGAGAAAGGTTGAGCCGAGATGAATAAGCCTTCGCCGTGCAAAGAATTGTAGGCCTTGCCGAGTTGGAGATTGGTGCTTGGGAATAAAGTCTTTCGACCCATCATCTGGTCGGAAGTGGTCATTTCATCCCAGCGAGCATAACCCTGAGGTCTACTACTTGATCGGATGTCTTGCCGCACTGGGGAATAAGAGAACGGATTAGGATGTGGGTAGCTCGTCCAAAGGGCTGGAGTGCGGGTATTTTTTGTTCTGACTTTCCAGAAGGTTGAAAATAATTCTAGTGAGGATGGGTGATGTTAGGATAGCGAATTGCTCCAGGATGAGCCTGGTCACGATCAAAAACCATATGATCGAATATCTTCTGTTTTTTCTTTATTGTAGGATGCCGAACAACGAGATGGTGGGATGTGCCGAGTTGGGGGCAGGTGTTCGGGAACAATGCTTTTCGACTTTCCAAGATGCCAAACATGATCTCCATGATGCCCTGTGTTCATCTGGGAAGTTTTCTCTTTGAACTGATGCTTAGCCACGCATAGAGCTAAGGGGAGGGAATTGTGGCCCATTAGTGGCCCAATGTCTCTACACAGGAAGGGGCCTACACCTTTGCAGTTCAGTGCGGACTCCCTTGCAGACCTGTCAGCTAGGCAGTTTGCATCATCCTCTCCAGGATGGAGAGAGTTCGACCTCGAACTTGTATTCCCTTCATCCTGTTCTAGACTCTTGTTACAATAATGCATAAAACAAGACCCGTGTAGATTACCTTGTACAGAATAGGCAGAGCGGCAAGATCTTTGCTCAAAGTTCCCAGTACAAATAATGTCATTTCAAGCATCCATGAAATGTAATTCCTTGCATGCCTGGTCAATATGCCTTCGATGATCTTGGGGTTTCATTTTTCTCATCGACCAGAAATGCTCGTCCTCTACTAAGGAACCTGTAAGCCATTCCCTTCCAGGGCCCCAAATCTTCAGCTCGACACTCATTCCGTTGGGAAACAATGCCCAAAGATGGAGTATCTTTTTCCTTGGCCTGCACCATTGACTTCCCTCTTCGCTTGTCCTCTTGTATGTTGGTCTGTGAAAACCCTAAGTTGTAAACCATTGGGGGTGTACATAGATGTTCTCCCTTGGGCCAGACCCTGTCATGGATCACACACTCCCCGTGCAACCTTCCTTTGTCAAAGACAGATAAGCGACCTTCCTGTCGTGCACACTGTGCATCTTTTATGTCCTCCCGTATGTCCCCGCATTGCTCTTTCTCCCTGCCGAGCTATTGCTGTTCTAAGCTACACTTCGGATCATTGTCATACAGTGGGGGTTGTTGGTCGAACTGCCGTTGTCTCGGGCCGAGATCCAGCTCTTTGCCGAGCAGTGGGGGGTATTGGTCGAGCTTTTGGATCTCCGAGATGAGTTCCTCGTCACCAAACTCTAGGCTTACTGGTGTGATCTTCTCCACGGCTAAGGGTATTGGAGCCCCTTTGTTGCTGATAACCCTTCCATGTGTGAGACCTTCATCAGGTGGCTGCCATTCTGGCTGGGACTGTCCCTATTTCTTGCCGAGCAGGGTCTCTGTCATGCCGAGCTGCTGTTGCATATGCCTAAGCTCCACCAGCTTGCTGTTATGAGTTGTGTCCGGATAAGCAGGAGTTAGCGGCTTTGCGCATCGTTTGAGGAATTTCTCCCCTCTTTCTATGAGTTGTTCACTGCCGAGCAGAGGCGGTTGCAAACACTCCTCTTCCCGCTTCCTTATCTCTTCTAGTTTACCTAGCTTATCAGTGTCGAGGTCTTGCTTTGACCGAGCTGAGTTATTTGGTGACTGATCCGACCAGATTGGGGTTCCAGAATGGGCTTTGCCAAGCCGAGACATGTTCGGCCTTAAGGACCCTGATGTTTCTGAAAATGGGCACAAGTCGTTGTCATCTTCTGCATCCGTTTCCTTAATTATGAAAGATTCTTCATCAAACTGAGGTGGGGTTTCCCAATCCAGACATGGGTTTGTAACCACACTCGAAGTGAACAGGTCGTCCAGGGCAACACTGTCAACAAAAAGTTTGTGCTCCCCCTGAGGATATTTGGATTGCTCCTATGACCTCATATCTGGGCTCCTCTGGGCAAAAAGGTTTTCCCCTTGGTTTGTACCAATGTCGACTGACCCTGCATCTTCCACCATAGGTGGATTAGGATTTCGTCGATGCCGTCGTTTTGGATGTGGAAGTAATGGGGGATGTAACTTGGTATGGATGGTGGCCAGTCGCATAGCCAAATCTTCCACCACATGTTCTAATTGATCAAGCTTAACCTTCTTCAAATTGGGTTTGCTCGTGGGGGTCATCTTCTCCTCAGATTGACGTTGGGTCTCCGTTTTCTTCAATGATCCAAAATTTGGGTTCTGCTTGAATCTGATCGCCATTGTTTTAGATCGAGAACTATTGCTTAAAACTCTGATAGGATTGAAACCTGATGCTCTGATGGAATTAAAAACTTGTAGCTCTGATAGAATCGAAACGATGGGCTCTGATAACAAACTGATGCAGCGTGGATTATTTGATTGAGTCCACCTGCAACCTTCTACTCACACAGCAGAATAAGTAACATGACTGAAAATGAAAACAAATGGATAAACAGGATGCTTCCATTGATTCCAAAGAATACTGGTGTAATCCTCTTCTCGAATCTA
>NMUG010006254.1:0-12685 GCA_002855965.1 Monotropa hypopitys | reverse complement strand
AGATTTTTGTTTGTAGTTTTTGTTTGTAGATTTTGTTTGTAGTTTTTGTTTGTAGATTTTGTTTGTAGATTTTGTAATTTATATAAACCAGATTATGATAATTTTTTGTTCGTAAATAGTGTTCTAAATGTTTGTAAATTAATAGGTTCTCATCTCTCTGCCCTCGACGACTCCATTGTCGTCGTGCTCTTCCAGCAACGAATGAGGAATAATGATTTCAGTCTTCAAGTTGCATGAGTTTGCTTATGCTTCTACATAACAAGAGTTTGAAGAAAAAAGGAGTCATTCATGTACAGATGGAGGTATCACTGCTACATTCATTAAAGATATTACACTTTGAAATTGGGTGAATGCTTTTTTCATGGGTCACAAATATAGTAAAATGTGTTCTGGTACTACAAAGTCCTTTAATAATTGAGTTGAGAAGTCCTTTAGATTTATGCTGCTTGAGTATACTGTTTCATGATTGGTTTTCATAAAAAGTTGGAATATTGAATTCAATACTGCTGTTCAATCATAACACTGATCCACTCTCCGCTTTATCTGGCTTGAATCTGATTTTGAAATGATCCATAATGCGGGTGGTTTGAAGCAAGAAAATCGATTTTCCTGTAGCCGATCTCAACATCTTTCAATCACATTTTGCTTGATTGCATTGCAATATGTTTAAGGAGATCTGATATGAATTAAATCTGTTTAACCTTCTGTTACAAGGTATGAACTATTGCATAACTGCAATGTCTTATATCCTATCTCAATATTTCTGGCGATTCATTTTGCAGTTACCCATCTACCAACACTCATCCTTTTCCAGATACAATGACTGAAGGAGATTTGGTTTTAATGGTTTGTTGAATTTTGGTTTAAAGCAGCAACGATGCGGACCTAAGTTTAATCATCAATCTGGTACATATATATAACACAATCGGTTCTTACCTCACTAGAAATGGAAAGAGGTGATTAGGGGTACAGGAAAAGGTTCTGAATAGAAGAGGAAGATAGAATTCTCATGGACTACATCAAATTGCATGACAAAGGAAAATGGAATTGAGTTGCTAAAATGACAGGTAGGTCTTATTTGCCTTGCTCAAATTTAACCTCTATTCAAAACTTGGAAAAGGGAAAAAATACATAAAGAAAAATAAATGTGGGGACAAAGATGAGGTTTTGAAATCTGTGGAACAGAGTAAATGATGAAGGAAGAGCAGGTAGGTCTCTGTTTCAAATCACAATATATTGTCGATAGATTAGATTTTAATTTTTTTGCACTTAACGATTTAGTTTTTCTTTTGTTTTATTTTCCTTTGGTTTTTATAGTAACCAAACAGTGCGATTGTATTGATGGCAGTTTTATGAGTGAAGGGAGGCCCGAGTCGATGGCGAGAGAGGGCGAATGCTGATGCCGATGCAAAGTGGATGTGAGGGAGTGAATAGTTCTTTGAAGGAATAAATTTTCCTTTGTTTCAGTTTGGCAAAAACACCACCTGTTTGCAGAATGGTTCACCAATAGAATGGTTGCTCACCACCAGTTTGATAAAAGTCCACAATAGAAACGTAACGTGTAAAACAGAAGATCCACTGTCACCTTAGCCTTGCCAGACCCGGAAGGACAGTGGATAGGCTCCTGTGCTTTTGTGTCCATAGTATGATAGGTTGTCTGTTATCACTGTTACTATGCACTTTTCCCTTGGTTTAATGTTTTTTGGCATCTGAATGCTCTAAGAAACTTTGTGCACCCTGCATGGGATTTAAAAGATTTAGACCTTCTCTACTATCGTGACATTGTCTTTGTGATTGCAAGTCTTAAATTATGGCATGTTGTTTCTTATATTAGCATGGTAGTTGCTTTTTTCTTGAACACTTTTCAGTAATCTGGTAATGGACTATGGTGATGCGATTTGAGTGTACCGTATGCTATGCTCGGTTCCTTTTCAAATTTGTGGATGGGTTTATGATTGTTCTACTCTGTGTTATTGAGCCATGTTGACAAGTTGTGAACTCCTCAGGTTTAGCTTCATCAAAATCTATGGTAATTACTCGATTCAGGTTGAGGTTGTATATTGGTCCAATTTGATTTTAGCTCAAGATGCTCCTTTTGTGATCTGCAGCTTGTTTGAAGACATCAATATATTGTTTTATCATCTCATTCGACTCTTTAGTTTCTTCGACGACATCTGATCAATAACAACAAAGATTTGAGATGGATGGAATGGAGATTATGCGATTTATGTAGTACATAGAATTTTGAGGTAAGACATTTGAAAATCCATTGCTATTACCTCCATTGATTGATCTTTTTTGTATAGTACCCCTAATAGAAGTGAACTTGAGATGGCAAAGTAATTGTAGTAGTGATGCAGTTCTTTCATTTTTCGGGGATAAAAGTGGATAGGATTTGAATATTTCAATATTTGGTAAATTTTCTAAAGTTGTTGCTTTTCTAAAACAAGGAGTTGTTACATGGTGGTATAGTCCTTGAATGTGGTTCTGGATTGATGAGATATTACACGAAAACATGGACCAAGTGTCGTCATTGTGAATGTTTTAAGAGTAATGTAATATATGCAAATGAGGTGTGCGAGTTAGTTAAACAAAAGAGCTGTGAATTTTTTTCATACTCAAAATGATTTTTTTTGTTGTAGTGATTTTGTTGAAATACTCCTTATGGACAGGCCCGGTCCTACATATTTGGGGGCTCAAATCGAAAATGTAATGTGGGGCTCTAATAGAAAAAAAGGAAATATATTTTCATATATATTGATAAATTAGTGACAGTTTAAGTTAAATGTTCAGCAGTGGTAAAGTGGTATGGATGTTTTTTCCTTCCCCTTTTGGCTTGGGTTCGAATCCTTATATCAATTTTTAGAAGAAACCCAAAAGACCTTTTAAAGTCTAAAGAAAAAATACTAATAAGGTTCGAACCCTGGTTTGAACAAGGGTCTTAAGATATTTAATATATAATATAACTGTATATCTAAAGGAACTGTATATCTAAAGGGGGCCTATTTTAGACCAAAAAATATGAAGGCCCAAGACTGTTGCTTGGTTGCCTAATACATTAGGGCGGGCCCTGCTTATGGATTTGTGCAACACTAATGTAGCATGTAGTAATGACATGTAGTTAAACAACAAGGCTTTGTTGCCTTATTTGCACAAAATTGTTTTCCTTGATGCCAGTGAGTATTAGTTTTCATTTAACAATTTATTTTAATATTTTCATCAATTTTGAATTAATCGTTTATTAATCTCGACGAAAAAACTAAAAGACATAAATAAAAAAATCTATATAAGTTGAATTTAATGACACCGAAGGCACGAATCAGTGTCGAAGTCACTACTAGCGCCCGAAGTTTTGTCGTACCTTTAACTATTATGTTGTGCTTTTTATTCTGTCGTCGTGTGCTATTGGTATGTGATATACCGAAAACATGGATCGAGTGCAGTCATTCATCAGTGCCGAAGGCACTCTAAGTGCCGAAGGCACGAATCAGTGTCAAAGGCACTACAAACACCCAAAGTTTCATAGTACCTTTCGGTATTATGTTGCACTTTCTATTCTGTCGCCATGTGTCATCGGTACGTGCTATATCGAAAACATGGATCGAGTGTCGTTACTCATCAGTGCCGAATGCACGACTAACACTCGAAGTTTTATCGTACCTTTAGGTATTGTGTTGCACTTTTAATTTTGTCGTCGCGTGCCATCGGAACGGGCTATCATTAGTTTTCTCCCAGTGAGAAGAATATACAAGTCATTCGCATCTTTCACACATATATTCCTGAGGTATAGCTTCTAGGCCAAGGCACCACTCTTAGCTACACAGGTTATTTTAGTGACCAACACGACTCTGCTAAAAAAATATGTTTTTGATTTTTGTGCACAACAATTGCAAAGTTATATACCCTTACTTGCTGGGAAAATGCACTCAATCCAAAGTCTGAAACCTTAAGAACACCAAATGAATCCAGAAGCAGATTCTCCGGCTGCAAAAGTTGCACAGTAATGCCCATAATAGAGTCATGGTTGAATGAAGTGCAAAAGAACTCAAATTAAAATTCTATCATAGAGTAAATCCTTACACAGGAAAAACTTAGAGTAAACAGGCTAACCAACAGATATGTAAGAAAGTTTGCAAAACCTTCAAGTCTATGGTACACGCCTCGACTGTGGCAATAGTCTACAGCATTAATGAGCTGCTGAAAATATCTCCTAGCTTCATCTTCTTTAAGTCTTCCTTGCTTGGCCTTGTCATAAATGAGCGATTAAGTGAATGTTAGCCAAGCAAACAACAGACCGAGCACACATATGATTTACCTAAATCGGTGCCCAACAGAATAATTGAACTCATTGTCCAAGCCCAAAAGTAACATGGCATGAGTAAATGCTTATATAAGAATGGAATGTGCCACAGACAGATTATCGATACAGGTCCTGAATGAAAAGAAAATTGGAAAATGACACCTTACTATTTTGTCAAAAAGCTCGCCCCCATCAACGTACTCAAGAACGATGTAGATCTTCGTCCTGCTTGCCATGACCTATTTGCAACGACGAAAAAAAAAACTCAAGTCAACATGTTAAGCAAGAGTAACGGATACCATAAAGAATATGCCAGAATCTTAGGCTTGAATTCCAATTATTCAATACAAGCTTATGAAATGTACATATGGAAAAGATTAAGCTGATGGTTAAGCATGAAGAAATGAAAGCTGATGATCACAATTCATGTAAATTCATTCATTTCTTTTACCCATTTATTCTTTCACAAGACAGAGCAAGCTCTCTATTCTGATTACAACAATTTAAAAGTTTCAATGACTAAAAGTAAATTTTTAACCACTTACGTAAAATTTTTTAATGACTAACTCCACCTTGGTAAATTCAAGGGAGACACCCAAGTCCAACAATGCCGTTTGTTGTACACGCATCCAACCTGTCCAACTTTATTACCACATTTATCAAGGACATTTTACCGACTCTTTGGTGTTCATCTATACCTCAAGGACTTTACGACAATTACGCGGACTCAACGCAACCTATAATCTAACCAAATGAGTCCTATAATGGTCCAACTGTGTCAACTCTTCCAAGACACGACCCAAGATTAACGTGTGCAATTTATCGAATATTTGTATACTTAAACCTCTAGCGGTATGATATTAAACAACTCGCGGGCCCAAAATCACCGCTTAATTCCAACACAATATCTAACAACTAGCGGGCCCAAGATAACTGCTTAATTCCAACACAATATAGAAATCCTACGTACACACACACACATACTTAATAGGAGTTAGAGATTTTATCCACCGTCAAACCATCGCCACAGCCAGCAAAGTACACAAACAGGTATCCAACGTCGTAATCGACCCCCCTGCACGCACAACCATATACAACTAATCATACACTCGCAGACACAAAAGCTCGCACACACATAAACCAGAAATATTGCATATACCTTGTACAATTGATTCAAGAATGATTGACGCAGACTACCGACGGTAGTCTGAATCTGTCATTATCGCAGTACATCTGTTACCGTCGTCGTCGCATCTCGAGTCCGCCACGCTTTCGCTGCGTACTCACACAGCCAAGAACCCGTCGGAAACCACCACAGATCCCCTTTAAAAAAATCAACCAATTTAATTTAAAAAGGGCCACGAAACATCGAGTCGTTACATCTCATACTCCTTAAAAATTTCGTCCTCAAAATTGAGTACAAAGAAAGTGGGATGAGAACCAACCCATCCGTCCAACGAAACAAAGAAACTCCAACCCTCAACGGGTGAACCAAAACCAAAATTCACTGCCACAATGATCTCCTCAAGAGTCGAATCACACAAAACATGTAACATTCCCAAAATTTGAGACATTTTTTTTTGAGAAATGTTAAATGTAGGTAACGAGTTCCAAACAAAGGTAAAGAACTATCTACCACACACACACTACCCATTACACTAGTTATTACATCACATGCTCTGTTTGAAATGAAATACAAATAAATGATGCGAATAGGGTTTTATAACATAACCTTGTACAACAGTGTATCAACTGAAAGAGAAAGGGCCAAATGAGATTTTATATGATAATCCCGTACAACGTGACCAATAGTAAAGAAAAGAAAGTACAACACTAAAAGTAAAGACAACCTATCACTACAGTCCGGTCCAGTTTCAAGTCCAGTAAAGGATCCTGCAGCCACTCCAAGTCAAGGAGGAAAGGTCCTGTCACGCCCCTGATTTTCAAACCATTTTTTTGAAACCGTTTAAATAAATGCAGGGAGATCACTACTTGTCGTATCAATACATTCTATCCATTTCTCATTACAGTGTACAAGACATGAGATATAAGCAGAAGGTAAAACAATGTCAAGCGGCTACAACTGAAGTACAGAAAGTCAAGTACAAGTGCAACTGAACAGAAACTGAAACTACAGTACAAGAGTAAAAGTACTACTAACAACAAGTACTGAACAAAGCTCAACTGAAGCTGAGAAGAGAGGTGCAAGCTGCAGCTGGAACTGCCCTGCCTACTCAAGAAAACCCAACAGCTGACTCCACTCCAAGGCTAGCTAGTCCTACAACACAGACTAGGAAAAGGAAAAGAAAGAGAGTCTGAGCAAACCACGGCTCAGTGACGGTAACAGCTAAAGACTACAAGACATGCATGAGATCGTGCAACCCTAAGTGTAAACCCAAATAACAGTAAAGCCAACAGTGAGGTGAACACACACACGCACTACAGGAGTGATCGAGGACCTCATCGACAGACAAACACCGATATGTAACCCAAGACTACCACAACTAACACCCGAAACCACCACCACACACAAACCAAAGAACACTGTGAAACCCCAATACCTTGCCCCATTCCTTTCCCTTGATAAGTGTAAATATTGTAGATTTGGTGTTGATTTATCTTTGAAAGATATTGGAATTGCAAGGTATCGCTTCTCGAATCATATAAGTTAACTCCCTTGGAATCCCGTCTTAAGTCCATTCCAAGTCTTTACGTTCATTTCATCAATAGGTAAGTGTTGGAGTCCCATCATAAGTCACTCCGCATATTGTTCATTCGCATCGTAAGTGTCCCTTGGAACCCCATCATAAGTCCGTTCCAAGTGTGTCAAGTAACCTCGATAGAGGGAAGAGGGTATTAGTTGGCCGACTAACTAACCCAATTCCTACCTAGCTTTCTCCAAGTACGTTGGGAGGGCTTCCAGTTACCCCCATTGTGCACAATGTCGTGGATGTCGCGACCATCTCGGGAATCCCATCATAAGTCCATTCCCGAATCAATATCAAGTAGCTCTATTGGAAAATCCCTAGCCAAGGCTAGTAAGTCGCAACGTCGCGTCGTATGTAGCGTCAATGTAGTTCAATGGGCAATACCGCGGGATAGGGCAAACCCTCCTAACCCGGATGGATACCATCTCAAACCGTCACCCTGGGGCATGTAACCTCCCAGTCCAGTGAATTGCCAAAAAGGCATGCAAAAGAAAGTACAAGGGTTGGGGCAAGGACCTCCCAAACCCGAGATGGATCCTCGTATGCCAACAAACGTCATATGTAAATGTTCCATATGATTATGTTCACGTGGAGGATTTTAGATCGTCCAAGGGTGGTCCTCCTAGGATCCATCTCCGTATTGGTTGTGCATTTCGTTCATTTCATGCATTTCATGTTTGGGTGTATTTAAAACATTTCCATCATCCCGATAAGACAAGCCCAAGGCTAGATCAAGTTTCCGAAGGTTCCCACGCCCTTACCAAGGAAAGTCACCCCAAACCACAAGACCACTGCAATGACAACCATGACCGTACCAAAGTGAGACACCACATTACATTTCACAAGTTCCATATTTTATTATCCTCATCCCAAGTCGACACACACTGACAATTTCCTTTTTCCCATTCAAACCTTCTAAGTGTCTACAAGAAATCTTAATCCTATGTTACACCCCAATTTGCCACGCAACCCATTCCATTATCCACAAATCACAATTTACATTGATCGTTTATAAAGTGCCCAATTCACATTACACTTAACCATAATCCCAATTCTAGTTCATTTCAACACAACGCCCCCAAATTTAAATCCCACAAGTCTCTCTATACCTCAAGGCACAACTCAACACAATTCCGTCCCTACTTACACAACTCTATGTTGTTTAAGCATTTTAACGAACACATGGTGCCTAAGACTTCCAAGGTGCCTAGACTTGCTCCAAGAGATTTATTTGACACGATGATCCACGAATGACCGAAATACACCAAACAACAATTTCACGATACCCGTCTACCTGACACATGATAATTGAATTTGAACCGAATGTAAGGGCAAGCCGACTATGTCCAACAAATCAATAATCGACAAATTAACGAAACATGGAATGGAATAAAACACGACTACGCATACAAGGTAGGATTTAGAAGTTACCCACCAGAAGCGTCGCCGGAGCCGCCACCAGAAAGTTCACCGGAAAGTTCGCCGGAAAATCTCCATTGTACCAACGGACCTATGCACATCAACAGAAAGATCGCGACGATGAGAATACAAGTCTCCAAAGGACCAATATTAGAAATGCACTATCAAAGATTGACTTACCCGAGACTTTGATAAGGTGACATCAATATCTAGGTTGTTGGAAAGCTATCTTCAAGGGGAGCAACCTTTCTTCTTGATAAAACTCCATCCGAGCTCCTTCATAAAATCCGAACTTCAAAACTTCGAGGGATGAAGAAACTATGGTGCCTCATGTGTAGATCTGGCCGCTAGGAGCGAGGTTCCTTCTTTGCATTTCTTGATCCGAGCACGATTTGGCCTTGAAACTCAAGCTCCAAGCCTTGAGCAACAATGGAGGTTGGATAGAGAAATAGGAGAGGGGAGAGAGCATTTAGGGTTGGAGGAAGAAGGAGGGTTTTGAGAAAAACCGAAATAGGCAACCCTTATATAACCCCGGAGCCAAAAAGACCAAAATGCTCTTAATGAAATGGGTTTTCGCGCAAAACAGCCGTCCTTCGTCCGGACGAAGGCCAGGCATTGTCCGGACGACGACCCCTGGTCCGGACGAAAGTCATCGTGGTCCGGAAGACACCACCTGCTTCGAACCAACATCTTCCCTGCTACCTTCGTCCGGACGAAAGTGGACCATGGTCCGGACGAAACTTGCCTGAGCCAAAATCTCCTTCCTGCCAGGCTCGTCCGGACGAGCTGAAGGCATGGTCCGGATGACCAGCCCAGCGAACGTCCGAAAAGTGCCCGAAAGGGCTCCGACTCGTCCTGGTGCAACCTCCAACGCTTCTCGAACATCTCATGTGATAAATTATCCTTCTAAGGCTCTCCCACGGCCTTCCATAATGCCACCAATGGAACGATAGACCATTTAATCGATTTAGGAAAATTAGGAATTGAATTAAAAATGGATTTTAAAATCCAGGTCACTACATCTCATACCCCTTAAACAAATTTCGTCCTCGAAATTGAGAAAAGAAGGAGGGAGGGATAAATGCCCAACCAAACGATCATCACACTTGAAGACTTTCATTTCGCAATGATAGGACCGATGTCAACCACCACTTTAGTGACAAGGTCGCAAGGATCAAATTTAGGAGGAAAGTTCCGAGACTTCAATCGGGACACCTGGAATCGACATGGTGTCAAACGCATCAACTGAACATACACGGTGGAAATCACTAGATGGTTCACTCACCACCACGATCGCAACGAACACGCCTTGCGACTAACAGTTTCAAGATTCAAGGAGATCAAGGGTACCTCCCGGTATCATGCGAAAAAGCCGACACAAGGCCAAGACTGGAATTTCTAAACAACGAAAAGGGAACTAAAGCTTCTTAAACTTAGACTTTCTCAAACACGAACAATTTGCTATCTCCTTGCAACGATTACAACGATTGGGTGAAAGCAAAAGAACATGCGTCAAGAATGTCGATGCCCACACGCCAGCTTCACAATCGTACAACAGCACACTCTCACGTCATTTTTCTTCCAAGGATTTGATTACCAATCATCGGTACACCGAAAAGCGAGGTCAAGCCAAAAAGGTGTCAACGACCCAAGGACACGCCAACACGTCGATACACCTAACGTCAAAATCTCTGCACGTCGAAAATTTGATGGTGAGTAGCCAACGAAATACATAATCTCCCCATAGCCCACGAATCTATGCATAGCATTATATATATGAAATGCACCAACACTTTCGCGAAAGATGAAACACAACACAACACCACACGCACACATCCTAGCGTGGTAACCGAGTGACCTTAGTGATTTGCATTGAGACGCCCTGGCCAGTAGCTCTTCTCAAATCAATTCACTACGTCAAACATATATCACGATGTCAAAAAGACTCACACACCCACACACACCAAAATGTGCATGTGCCGAGCCCAACAACACGACAAGACACTAACTCACACCAAGTCTAGACCGCAAGATGTTTCGCAACCAACTTTCCCACGTTTTACCTATCCCACGAGTCTTTGGCCCACGAATGCTTTCTATTTCATGATCACGCCACGAACAACGCACTAACGCAGCGAAAGGGACTGAAACCTCCTTTCCAACAAAAGATTCGCACTAGAAGGGAATCTATCGTGTTCAAACAAGTATACACGCTGAAGAGGAATGATCGCACAACGCGAAACCTTGTAACCAAAGGCGAAGCGGTGCACATGAATCATCATAACAAGGCAATAGGGAGCGACACGCTCAACCGAGTTTCACCAGATCGAGTACAACACAATGTGATAAAAGAAAAGGTTACACAAACCTTACGAAAGATCGTCCAAGTAGCACAAGAAGGACAAACACCACATACTTAACACGGGGACAACGGTCGCCAACGATAGGATATCACGAAGCGGTTTGGAATTTAATCACTGCTTTGCTTCTAAAATCCAAGATCTGCAATTTTACTACCAACGAAGCATTCGAGAAGAAATCTCATGACATACGAAAGTAATCGATAGAGAAGCAACACCGAGACTACGACTCCCCACTGCGTCCACGAACCAATGCGCAGGAATTAAGGTCATGACATGACAATCCACCGGACACGAAAATCACCACGAGAAGTACCAATACAAAGAAAACCGAGCGCCACACAAGAGGTAAAAGGGACAACTCCCGATATGGCGAGGACACTAGGATCACCGTCAAGGTCATAAGGAAAAGACCGATCTTGACAAACATGAACGACTATTCATGCAACTTCATCGTCCTCTGTATTCGAGACGAAACGAGAACCGACGAGACCAACGATCGAAAGGTCAACACTTGAAGGAATCACACCAGAGGTTATCAAGTTAGTCACAATTCAAGAAAGACATAACTAGAATCTTACTAGCCTATAAAGAAAGGAATCATAATCGCAACTTTAGAAACACCGCCACTTCAACCAGCCAAGGTGTGGCTACCAAGAGCGTCTTACAAACTGTCAAGCAAAAGTCGAGCGAATAGATCTACGACCGCACAACACCACAGAACAGGATACGGCTGAATCTGGGAGCAAGTGCTACGCTCCAAGGTGGTTCCCTTGATCAAAGTCTTATGGCAAAATCATGGAGTGGAGGAAGCGACATGGGAAAGTGAGGATGCTATGCGGAAGAAGTATCCGCACCTTCTTTCGAGTATTCCTTTTCTACTTGCTTCAAATTCCGGGGGCGAAATTTCTTAAGGGGGGAGAGTTGTAATACCCGTCACGTCAAATAATTTAATTAGAAATATTTTAAATAATTTCAAGGTGTAACTAAGAGAATAACAATCCACTTTTGTGATTATTATGGTTAGAATAATTAAATTAAAAGGGTTAAGTTCTAAAAATATACTAATAAGCACATAAGTATGGAATAAGTGTAATAATGGCTCACAAGGGTAATTAGAGTTAAAAGGCAAAGGGTAATTAGGACTTTCCCTAGGTTATGTGTTGCCCACTCCTTATGCTAAAACACATTTTGGGGGAGATTAGAGAGAGGCTAGAGCAAGGAGATCAAGGGAGATTGATCTTGGAAGGCAAATCTAGAGATTGTTTGAAGAAAAATCCTCCTACAACCTTGTTACCAACATAAGTAAGATGATTTTTACCATTTTTGATTTTTCATTTCGGCCCTAATTAGGGCTAGATCGAAGTTTTAAGTTCTAATCCCGTTTTTGGAAAAAATGGTAGTTTTTAAGAGTTTTGGGTGGGATTGGAGTGTGTTTAAGAGTTGTTTGAGGCTATAAATTGAGTATGTTAAGTGTCAACATGTATGTAACACTTAGGAGGGTTGATTTGGGTGTGAGAAGGTCGGATTCTAAGATTTTGTTTGAGTTTCGTCAAAATATTTTTTCAAAAAAATTCGTCTGCTGAAGAACGGGTACCGGTCCCCGTGTAAGTGGGGTACCGGTCCCCGCGTTACAGTGAGGCTAGGACGTTCGTGGGTACCGGTCCCCATGATAGTGGGGTACCAGTCCCCGTTAATTAAATTGGCAGGATTTGGAGTGTGTACCGGTCCCCGTGTTAGTGGGGGACCGGTCCCTGCTGAGCAGTGAGCTTGGGAAAGGGTCGGGTACCGGTCCCCGTGTAAGTGGGGTACCGGTCCCCACCGAGCAGAACGTCCAGGAAGAGGACGGGTACCTGTCACGCCCCGGATTTCCAAACCATTTTTTTAAACCATTTAAG
>NMUG010006253.1:0-12686 GCA_002855965.1 Monotropa hypopitys | reverse complement strand
ACAATCGCAACCGGAAATAGCATGCACTAACACGAGTATAGAAATAAGTGAATCGCGTATACCTCACAGAGTTGATTCACGAACAACTGGCACGGGCCACCAAAACAGACACGATTGCAGTCACACCGCGCACCACGAGCTACAGCACCAATCAACCGGACGAGCGTCACCACAAATCCGCAAGCCAATCAAAACAATACAGTCAAACGTCTGCCACCACAATCGGTCCTGCACGCACAACCAGGTACAACGAATCATACACTCGCAAATACAGAAGCTCACACACACAACTGTCGCACAAATGAAAATTGTGTACATCTACACGAACACAGAAATGAATAAATCATGTATACCTTATACAGTCGTCGAAACACTGATGTCACGAACCACCAACTCAGGTCCGGACCACCGCGCCACCGCGCGTAGAGACATCGCAGCCGCGCGAAACATCTCCATTGTACATACAGCCACGTAGCCGCGCGTTGCCCAGCCGCGACCTTCACCTGCGCGTTGCTGCTACTCGGACCGCCGGCCACCACCTATTTTCTGCGCGAAAACCCACCAGCACATCGCCGCAGTTAGCCATCGCGCCTCGCCGGTACCAGTCGCTGCCCTCTTGCTCTCCCTCTCTCCCTGCGCTGCGCCACTCCTCCGCCAGAACCACCTGAGCCGCGCCAGAACCGCCGCCAGCGCCATCATCTGATGTCGCCTTCTCCCCTCACCGCCGCACCTGTCGCCGCTCCTCCCTCCCCTCTCTCTCTCGCCACCTCTTGACGCCACGCCTGGGCCGCCTTCTCTCCCTCTCTTCGCGTGAATGGTCACCATCGGCCCTCCTCCCGCTGTTGCGGCTGCTGCCATGGAGGGGAGTCGGGGAAGAAATGGGTTTCGATTGGGGGAGGCTATGGGGCTGGGTTAAGGGAATGGGAGGGAAACGGGGGGGTCCTGTAGGGTTTGTTTATTTGCTTTGTTATATTTTTTTATTTCTCTTTTATGTTTGTACTAATAATAATAACATTATTATTATTATTTAAACTACCAAGTGATTAAATTAAATTCCCCTTTTTTTTACATTAACAATTTTAATTTAAACGGGGTCCACGGAAAATCAAGTCGTTACAGACTATTTCCTTAGCCTCCTCAAAAATATTTGATTAAAACATAATGATTTAAACATTTCAAGCATATACAAACAATTTCCTTGAATATAAAGTTTTAGCCTTTTAAGCACAAAACAAGGAAACAAAATCATTTTAATGTAAACTAATTTGTGTGAATAAAATCATTAAAAACACATTATCAAAACCTCTAGGGCCAACAATCTCCCACTTTTTTATGATAACACAAATTTAGAAAAAATACAAGAATATTTAAAATAATTTTGCAATAAATCCTCCCCCTATTAATATGCATAGATTCAAAAAAATTCAAAACACCATAGGAGGGATTTTAATTCAATCAAGGCATAAAATCCTAGTCTTACTTTCATAATGGACTTACGTGTCCATTATTTCTATAATGGACACGTTCATTAAAGCAAAAAACTAATCAATCACGCATAGGCCTATTTTTTCTATTTCTCCCTCAGTGCCAGTATCAAAAATAATAAAACCACTAGATATCATTAAGACACCAAGAGGTCTAATCTAATGATACAAGAAGTAACTACAATGAAGCATATCTCAAAAGATTTTAATTTGTCAACATCAATCATATTTTCATACCAGTAGCCTATCGGCCCTTTATAAATATTTGGCCCAGACTTTTCATCTGAGAGCAGAATGACCGGTATACCAAGCGGTATACCAGTACAGATACCGTTCAGGGTAATTTTTGATAAAATATTTAAAAATGAAGGGAAAATATTAAGGAAACTTAATTTAATCTTATTAAGGTTGAATAAGAATTAAGATTAAGAATTTATTTAAGGTCTAAAGGAGGATTACATTTTAAAGGGAAATTTAATAAGTAAAGGTATAAATGATAGTTTTAAGGGTTTTATTAAAATTAATTAGATTTTCTTATTTTGATTAACAAGATGTCTGTATCGACCCTTTAATTAAGATGAGTGACAATTTACAAATTTACAAAAATTTTCTAGTATGTTTCTAAAACCATCTCTATTTTTTGTGGGATTATATTATTTCATGTTTTAAGAATTTTCATAGATGTGAACATACTTTCGAATTTAATATGCAACATTATTCTATTTATGGGACAATCCACTTAAGGGGGTACAATATCTTGTGATTCGGCCCTGCTCTAGGGGGTTATATGTGTGGCGATCCGGACCCACTCACTATGGGGATAGAGTCTAGTATACTGTCTTTTTATACAAAATTATGCATCAAACGTCTAGCTAATTCATCTGGGGATACTATGAAGTATGATATCTATTTTAAGATGACATATCACAATAAGCAAGAAAGAAACTATTTTGAAATAAGAAGCTCGGATATCAATACTGATTATGTTTAAGATTATAATTCTGTTATGATTATGATATCAGTATGACTATGTTTCAGTATGATTCAGTACGATATCCGTTTGGTGTATGAAATTTGATATGGAAATTTAGTTTCAACATTATGATCTGTTTTATGAAAATCTTATATGTTTGGAAAGCAATACACCTATTTAGTAAATATGAGTTCTTATTCCATGACAAAAATATGTATGTATGTATCATGTCACTCATACAAATGTTAGCTTGTAACATTTTTATTTTTCAAGGGAAGAAGATTTTAGAGAATAAAAGAAGACTTTTTAATATATTTGTAAGATATTCAGAAGAAAAGAAAGAACAATGTAAGTTAGGTCGTTTGTTTATTTAATAGTTTTAGTTTGCTCTGAGACATGTATTTTAAGTTGTTCTCTTTTATATCGAATCTGTAATAAGATATAATTCTCATTTCTTTCAATACTATGCATGCTATATTTGTTTCTTCTATTGTGTTATTCTCATTATAAATTAATTAAATATGTCTGGTCTGAAGTGGTTGGTAAATCACCTAACATCTGTCTCGATAACCTCAAATGATAGATCTGGATCTTAACACTAGTAATAACTGATATTCAATGGAATGCAAATATGATGTGTATTTTGTGTACTCGTTAGGTAATAGATATGGGTATGAGTATGGATACCTATTTTCAAATTGGATGAGCATTGATTAGGGAATACCCAACCCATACATACATATTGTCATTCTTATTTGTGAAATGTTAATCATGGCACTGATAGAAAACAAAATAAAACAAATAAATTAAGATAGTTTAAACATGTTTGTCGTAAATCAAATGATGTAGTAGTTAGAAATAGTGACTTGATTTTGATAACACTAAAAGGAAAGAAAGACAAAATTGACATTAGAAACTGTATTTGAGAAGAACCTAGATTTTTTTTTTTTTGCATTTACATAACATGATACTTTTGCAAAATTCTATAGAAAAAAACGAATTCATGTAGCCCAAATATCAAATATTAATTGGGGGTCTGGGACATAGACAGACGCGGATCCAGGATTTTCATGTAGGGGGGCACATATTTATCACAGTCCAGGATCGGCTAAAAGATCCACCAAGTTTAGTACAACACATCTTTGTTTAGGTGGTCGAGAATTACCATCATCTTTTTCCGAAACATGCACAATTATTGGTTCAATTTGGTTGAAGTATTTCTCCATATCTTAATTAATGTAACCGTTAAGACAAAAAAATTAATAATTTCAAAGTGTATTTTAACAATGTGTTCAAAGCATAATAAGAAGTCTTACTATCTGGTGGCATGCTCCAAAAGGTCTATAAACTTTGGGACAGGACTTCCCAACCAGTTGCTCCCATAAAATAACTTAAACTAGCACAATTAGGAGTCTTGCAACTTGGTGCTCTGCTCCAAAGGGTCTACAAACTTTGGGGTAGGACTTCCCAACCAGTTGCTCCAAATAAAAATTAAACTATAAAAAACTCACCAATATAATCAAGGCTTGAAAAACAAGGACGCTGAGCATTGAGTCACTCGTGAACAGGGGCAAATCAACAAACCTGTTAAATAAAATACAGAACTTCAACATCTAACAAGGTATAACAACAGCTTCAAGTCTATCTACCAAAAATTTGGAATAACCTAGATATATGTAATAATCGCACCTAGTTTATTTTACAAAAGATTACATTAACAAACATTAAACTCTGTCATACCTGTAAACGGAAGGGATTTTGGGGAGGGTAGGTCGCTAGAGGAGGGTAGAGCGAGCGAGGGAGGGACGAACGGTCGGCGATGGCGGCAGAGAGGAGAGGGGGAGGGACGGTCTCTGGCGCTGGCGGCGGAAGCGAGATCGGAGAAGGGTTATGGGTGGGGGGTGCGGAGAAGGGTTATCGGTCGGGGGGACGATTTTGGGAGTTCGATTCTGCGAGAGAGAGAGAGACGAGAGAGAGTAGTCTGTTTAGAGAACTAAAAAACAGAGTATGTTTTCAGAAGTAACAGTAAAAAAAATTTTTGAGTTTTCAAAAGTGAAGGGGGTCGTGCCCCCCTAGTCCTCTTATACATGGGTAGTTCTATACACAACCACTAAAATGCTAAATGCAGCCCACGATTTTTTTGTACACTTCGGAAACTAAAATCCGAATGATTTTTTCACAATTTTTTGAACTGTTCGGAAATTAATTTCCGAAATGTTTTAAACACTTCGGAAACTAAAATCCGAAAAAACCTATTTCGTTCGGAAATTAGTTTCCGAAGCAAAAATCGTAGGCTGCATTTAGCATTTTAGTGGTTGTATATAGAACTACCCCTTATACATCCGCCCATGGACATAGGGTTACTTTGCGCGCGCGCGCATACACACAGAGACACACACACAAGAGAGAGAGAGAGAGAGAGAGAGTCACTTCAAAGTGGACAAAGCAAAAACTCAAAAGGAAAAAATTCAAACTAAAAAAACTGAAACTGTGTAATACGGCCCCCCTAGTCTTCTTATACATCCGCCCCTGGACATAGGGTTGCTTTGCGCGCACACACACACACAGACACACACACAAAGAGAAAGAGAAAGAGAAATAGAGAGAGAGAGAGAGAAAGAGATAGAGAGAGATAGAGAGATAGAGATATATATATATATATATATATAGAGAGAGAGAGAGAGTCACTTCAAAGTGGACAAAGCCAAAACTCAAAAGGAAAAAATTCAAACAAAAAAAAACTGAAACTGTGTAATACGAAACTCATATAAAGCAGGAAAACACAGCATAACCTTAAAGAATCAAAATTATCACAGCAAAACCACTATGAATGTTGAAGATACAGGACTTTTCTAGGAACAACAATATGGCACTAAACTTGTTTGCAGAACTACCTTAAAAAAATCATTAAGCATCCAGTGCTTCCTTGCTATCGTTAATGAAATTGCCAACTGATCTGAACCAACGCATCAGATTTCGGTGATCCTTCACATAGAGCCAAGCTTGAAGAAATGGAAAGAGACTCTCGCTTATGCCTCGCTCTTCGATGTAACTATGCAGTGCATCTCTCATCTTTTCATCAAGATCTCTGTATGTGAATCAACACTTTCGTTACTTCATTTTGGACGGTTCAAGCATATTTTATCACACAAAAAGGGAACAAATGTAGAGCAGGAAAATACAAGTGATTAGTTGTTCCGTTTCTATATTTCCAATGCCTACTCTTCCTCGCATGTGTCGTTCAATCTCATTTTTCTATGCACAGTCTGTAATAACATTGCCCACTGGCAATTTGAGACTCAAGAATATGGATAGACAAAAGAGGGTGAAAACTGGGAATTAGCAAAAATAATGCATGGCCATTTTAATGCCATGACATTTAGAAAGAAACCATTAGCACGAGCTAAATAGTTAAAAAAGAACTTGGATGTCGACAATGATTTTCCACTTCAAATCAAACATATTATATTTAAGTATGTAATCGACAATATTGTAGAAAATAAGAGTTTATTCGGTATGTAGTTATATAGCAAACTGGAGCAGCATGTCCCAGTAACAAGACCCTCGCCGCAGAGAAGATGTCTGAATTTTATCAGGTCACATACGCAGTTCATAACAAAGTCATGCAAATCAAAGTTATGTTAACTGAAACTAATCGTCCGCCTCCAATCATCTGGGACTCGTGAACTACTGCAACAAATCTGGAATAGGCAATAGATCATTCAATAGTCCAATGCCAAACAGGCCCTGTCCTGCATAAAGTCCTTCGGAAAAATTAATTAGCCACAGAAGTTTACACAAATATAGCTCCTTCCCTATACCCTCTTCAGCCAAAAGACCTATTCTCAACTTTGTGCATTTGTTTTCCCCGATACCTATACACACAATTTCCCTGGCCAATAGAGGGATGACAACCTCTGTACTCCGGAAGAAATAAATATCCAACAATCCAGAATCCACAAAAGATAATTCCCTTGTAAAATAAAATGAAACTTAAAACAGATTCATAAAACTTCTCTTGAAGCCAAAAACTATGTATCTGGATCGCCATCTCTCGTCACTCAGAACTCCAAAACATTTGGATACATGTCAGAAACATTTTACAAACATAGCCGGGAAAAGAAAAGAAAAGAACCTATTAAAACTGTCAAAAAAACTGGAAATTCAGGAAAATGTTATCGTTAGATATTCCAAATAGGTGCCAAAACAAATCAATGTTTCAGTATGCTTTTTAGAATTTTGAGAAGTTTCTATGGGTTTGGTATTGGTTGTAGAAACATCGTAATTCCAGATTTCACTAACGATTTTGTTTCGGTCTTTTACCAAACAGACATTTTTCAGCCATTTCGATGGAAATAAAACTAAATTTTGTAACTTGTCCACAATGCAAAAACAAAGAACATCATCCTTCCGGATACTTTTCAAAGGAGAATTATCACTTCGATACCAACCAACAAAAAATTAAATAGTTGAACAAAAAATTCCCTGCCAAATAACCTTACATACCACCTTCTCCCCCTTGATCATCAACAAATGATTCTACCAAATGATACTAATATTTTTTTCCATCACATGGTATACCGGATGAAGGGCGAACCCATCATAGCGATAAAGCTACCTCATTGTATCTTGTAGTTCACAGGTTCGATTCACGAAAACAGCCTCTCTGCTTGCAGGGGTAAGGTTGTGTACATCAATACTTCCCCAGACGCCCCATATGCGGGAGCTTCGTGCACTGGGTAACCCTTTTTTACATGGTATACCGGATAAAAGATCATTTTGTTTTTTAAACGTTTAATTTCCAGTGCACTTGTTAAACTAGAAAAAAAATCATAAAACAAAATAAACTTTAAGGTTTGTTCAAAGGTATATCTCATGGGCATATTGATAATCTCGCATGGTGGGCATGGGATGTGATTACCAATACCTAGTCCCCATGAATTTCCCAATCCCATAATGAGGGGATTCATAGTCCGTTGGGATTCATAGTATAGGGTCTATTTTCCAAACCAAACAATGAGTTGGGGGTCCCATGGGCTCATAATTAAATCCCATGGGTGAAGAGGCTTCCGTATCCTTGAAACTCATTAATAGAACGAATCCACTCAACACCAGCTAATTTGTGATAATTTTTAGTTATACATTTACCAACTCAACCCCTATAAAACTCTTATTAGTTCATGACCGAAAAACCCGACCGAACCGAACCGATTTCATCCCTAATCAGCTCCATGTTAGCCTATCTAGTTCATGACCGCACTTTAGGTCACACTATTGAATGAAAACAGCTTTCTATTCCTTGTAGTTTTTCATGATACACATTGTTCAAATGTTAGATTGCATCAATAGTTTTGCATACACTCCTGTCATACTATGCATCTATGATATGCACAGTTTCGGCTATATGTGGAAGTATAAAATATTCACTCTGTACTCAATAAGTAATCTGCAACAAACGAAAATAAAGACCTCGCAAAGCAGTGCAGGACTTACTGGAAAACGGGACCATTGTATTTAGCCGGAACTACAAGAAAACCAGAACTGTCGACCTTTGGCCTCATTGAAACAGAATGAACCCCCAATGCATCAGGGTACAAGCCGCACAGAAAATGCAAAGAATCCTTCTGCCCGGGCTTCGAGATATCCACATGAAGGAACAACTGGTTAATCTCGTCATCGCCATCATCATCCCCACCACCAGGAATAATGTTAGCCAACCGCATTACTTTAAGACTTATCTCCTCGTCACCGTAGGTCCGTGTCAGAACAGGACCACTGCTGTCAAGTGCTCCTTTCATGATCACGAACGGAGAAGGAGGGCTCACCTTCTATGAATCACAAAATTGAAACTAAATTTAGATAAAATCACTAAAACCCAATACATAAGTTGTATCTACATCTTTCAGAGACTTTAAAAGTTAAACCCCCAAAACAAAAATGCATAAAAATCAAATTTCGAAAACAGCACAAACATGAAATGTATCCAGGCATATAAGAACACTTACTCCTCTAAAAATTTAAAAGAAAAAAATAGACAACAAAACCCTAAACGTGAAACTCATCTAGAGACAAAAACAAACGAAACCTAGGCAATGTTGCCACCATGGCCGCAAACTGAAAGAAATCAAAAGCTACCAGGCAGAAATATCAATTTACAGATTAAAACCCTAAATCCGTGGACACTCATAAATTGTGAGAGATACACACGCACATACAGACGAAGAAGTGAGTCATTTGGTTAAACTACATCCTTGATAAATCAACCAGCAGGCCAGCATAGACATAATAATATAATCGTGTGCGTATACGAGAGAGAGCAGGGGTATACTGGGGGAGGAGTCATTTTGGAGACTTCGAGGTAGTGTTCTTTAAGGGAACGGAGCAAGATAGAGTTGACGGCGGAGGACACGCTCGACGAAGAAGACCGCCGGGATACTATCATGCGCCACGGTTGCATAGCGCCCTTGACGCCTTCCAAGACTTGCCTCCACATTTTCGTTTCGTTTGTTCGAGCTAAAAATCCCTTTTCCTGCAGCTTCAGAAGGTTTTGTGTGCAGTCGAGAGGAGGCGGTGTGGTGGTGGCGATGTTTCTCACTCCGGCGACAGATTGAAAATCCATATATTCTTGGGAAATAAAACATCTCCAACCATGAATAAGAAATTTACTCAAATTTGAGTAAAAATTTTAAATGAAAACCTCATTTAATACAAACACTTTAATTAATAATTCAAATTTAAATAATGATATAGTTGTAATTTTAAAAAATCAATAATCTTCCAAAATTTGGATAAAATTTTGATTCTTAATTTGTGTAAAACTCAATTTAATATAATTTTGAATCAAAGAATTAAATGAGTAAGACTCAAAATTGATTTTGGAGTACGAAAAAAGTGCAAGGACCGGCAATGGACTTTGGGTTTTATTTGGACTAATTTTTTACTTCAAAAAAATACATTTAATTTTGAATTTAATTTTTATGAATTATTGGTTTGTCTCGACCATATGAATTTAAAAAATAAAAAATATGACAAAATTTAGCAAAGTTTACTAAATATGAAAATAATTCATGGGTTTTAGGATTATTTTTGTTTTTAGTGAACCTTTTATATTTTTTGTCACACCTTCCCCTTAATTAAGAAATTCATTGGGACTTAATCGAGCTGACGTGAATCGCTTAACCAATAAGTCATAGCCAAAAGATAAATCTGTTGATTATTTATTTACTTAACTTAATTTTTAAGTAACTTAAACAATTTCATTTGATGCATAACAAACTATAATATTGTACAACACAACCAAAATCTAAATAAATCAAAATGTATAATTAAATTATACATTATTTGGTCTCGATTAAAATGTAAAATACTTACATGATGTATATACTAACTATGCAAACTCCACTCGATTGATAATTCTAATGTGTGGAGCATTTGAGCAACTGAACAACCTTGTCAGCAATGGACTCCGACATATGTCCTACAAGACTAGAATTCAAAACGAATTTATAGAAGTGCAGTGACATACCAATATTATTCAAAAGAATAAGACATTCTTACGACAACAACAAATATATAATGATAGATAAGTCATCCAACTAATGGGTACATCGACATTATAACATAGTAAATTTATGTCATGATCATAAACCACGTGTTACATTTAAAAAACACAACCACAATAAGACTTATAACTTATTTCACAATAATATAATTTAATTGAATAATATCAATGAATTAACACTCATTACAATCCTTTAACAAAGTTATACAATTTGTGATTTTAGCACCTTATGTGTGCATTATACTACACATTTTCATACTCATTAGTTAGTATATAGATCGATACTCAAATCGAACAATCATATATCCAATTTACAAGATTATGTCAATGTATAAAGTTCTTTGATTCATTAATCAATCTTACTAATATTCATGGTCTTATAAACTTAATCATAAATAAATATTGAATCAAGTTAAATGTTTGGAATTTTATTCTTTTTCAAATATAGTATATAAAAACTTTAAGACCTAGTTAGGCAATAAGTGTGTGTACATAAGTTTCATTTGTAGTCATTGTGCATCAAATCTGATTTTATGACCTAGGGTTAGTCTAGGTTCATAATCGATGCTTTGGAAGGTGACTGGGGAGTAAGTAGGGAGATTATTGAGGTAATGGATGTCCCTAGAGACTTATGCTCACTACGTATTTGATGAAATTCCCGTAAAAATCTTAGATTGGGTTTTGGGTAAACATTGAGATTTGGGTGGAGTAGAGATGCCTTGTGGAACCAATATACAATCTTGGTTAGGTATGAGCACTACTTGTTCGATGAAATTCCCACGAAAATCATATATTGTGTTTTGGGTCAATCGTGATGTTAGAATTGTCGTAGGACTTGTATGTGGAGCAATTGGGTGCGTTGAATTTCTTAGAATCATAATA
Source organism: Monotropa hypopitys (assembly GCA_002855965.1). Classification (NCBI taxonomy): domain Eukaryota; kingdom Viridiplantae; phylum Streptophyta; class Magnoliopsida; order Ericales; family Ericaceae; genus Monotropa; species Monotropa hypopitys. Next base: position 1,786 of record NMUG010006253.1, on the reverse strand, counting down.
ATCCCTTTAGAACCTTTGGGACACCGAGTGTTTGATGGAATTACTAAATGGGCATTGAATTAGGATTTGGGTGTCCAAGTCCCTTTCCCTTCACATTTTGGTGAACTTACTTAGCCCCGTTATGATAGAGTGTTGGTTTTAACTATTTGATCGAGGGTGAATTATCATGTTGATTGTCTTTCTTGGGTTGGCCAAGGTTGAACTAGTAGCTCAAGAAATAAAGCAAGTGGTTCAATACACCAATGAACGTCAAATATAGAGGATGTGCCCTACGAGGACTACTCGTACCCAACCTTGAATCTATCACTTGGGAAACTGTTAATGAAATGGAACGTGATCGAATAAGTGACGTAGCAATGTGAACTAAATAGAATAATGTAGTTTCATGGCCTTGGCTAGGCATGATAACAATGATATGGGATTGATATACTTGGATACGGGAATGGACTTGGCTAGATCCAATCTAGCACATGGCGTAGGTCAAAGGGGAAGTCACAATAAGCACGGTGATGCGACCAGTGCACCGTCGCAAAACTGCTGGGAAAGGAGGAGTCCACCACCTCAAAACAGCCACATTAGAGGGCTGAGATCCCCCAAAACCCACAAATACATTTCAAGAATTACAGAGGTACATATATGATGAGCTTGCGAGAAGAAAGAAGACCAGAAAGGCAGAGATTGCAGCCAATCGGAGGTTTGCCTGAATAGTTGCAGAGGGGCAGCGAGGAGTGATAAGCTCTAGTTTTGAAACCTTTTCTCCCCACCAAATGAAGCATATTTATAGGGGGAAGGGGAATAAAAGGCATGAAACCCAAAATTTCGAATGTCGATAGGGCCACGTGGCCACTCGGCACCAACCAATCCCGGATTGCCATGTGGTCGGGCATTTAATTAGAATTCACGACGGTAGTGATGAATGATTACTGTAACTACCAAAAGAGAACTAATATAAGCTTTAGGACAATTGTACACTTGCTTTTTATTTACAATTACTAACTTATAGATCCAATGGTCCACTATATCACAAGAGCACCATACTAGCCCAGTTAAGGCATTACTTACACTATTGTTCCACTTTTGTCATTCCACGAATTAATGCCAATATAACCTCTTACTTACACTTTTGTGAAGTTAGCTTGATGTGACAACTAACAACGTGTGAACTAATTATAATTCAACTTGCCATTTAACTCATCTAATGTTATTATCATCATTGTGCCCAAGGAGTGTGCCAATTCCAAGGGACTGTCCATGCTATCTCAATGAACTTAACGTCTATGTTTTATGAACATGCAAGGTCCAAGAGCGTGGCATGCCCCACTAATTCCACTATGATAATGTGAACATTCATACAAGAACATAAGTCCAATACATGCCCATAAATCTTGTTCATATATCTATATAGATAGGATTCCACTTTACATGACTCGAAGAATCATAATTCCTTACTTATATTTTTGATGTTATTTAACACTTGGGATAACCCATTCGATGATCCATTATCATTCATTCGGGGTACAAACGTACAAGGGTAACCATTGCCTAAACGACCATGACTAATATCAATCAAGTCCATCAAAAGGACTTACAACCTCCATTTGTTTTACTCAACTTTCAACTCACATTGGCGACAATGCCCATCTTTTAGGAATTATAATGGTGATAATGCCTAACTTTACCAAACAATGGCGATAACGCCCAACTTTAATATCATATGGCGATAACGCCCAACTCGACCAATTGCAAGGGGCTCGAGTAATTTCAAAGATCGACCTTCGCTCAGGAT
>NMUG010006252.1:0-12688 GCA_002855965.1 Monotropa hypopitys | reverse complement strand
AGAATAGGAAGTATGAAAAAGTGAAGGGCGTGGCTGAGTAAATCAGCCTTGCTTAGGTCATGGACTCGAATCCTGACATCGACCAGAGATTACCCTTTGTGTATCTAAGTGCACATGCAAGGTTACGTACCTAGAGATCGCTTGGAAGGCTCAGATTTACTCTCTCACGTGTTTGTGGTACACCATTTTTTATGAAAAAGTGAAGGGCAAATAGATAAATTCACATTAATTTACATTAATTGTATTTTGGGTATTAACTGAAAATGTCCTGAATCGTATTTAGAGATTTTGTAAAATATTTTTTCCGTAATGGGTTGTATTTAGAAATGATTTGCGTTTAGAAAATGGGTGGTTCTATATACAACCACTTAAATGCTAAATACAGCCTACGATTTTTGCTTTGGAAACTAACTTCCGAACGAAATAGTTTTTTTCGGATTTTAGTTTTCGAAGTGTTCAAAACATTTCGGAAATTAGTTTCCGAACAGTTCAAAAAAATGTGAAAAAATCATTCGGAAATTAGTTTCCAAATGTACAAAAAAAACTGTGTTGTATTTAACAATTAAGTGGTTTTTAATAGAATTACCGAGATAATAATGAGTTTGAATAGTTACTCCTTGACAAGAGAGTAGTGTGGTAACTGAATTTTTAGATGTATTTGTGAGAGACGTCGGTGGAGGCCCTGGAGGGCATTTACACTTAATTCCAGGTTCCACCACTTCAATTAACCGAAAAAGGGCTTCTCTAGTTTGTTAATTTTGCTTCACGCACTTTTTACACATATGTTTGCTTGCTTTCCAGATCCAAGATAAAGCAAATAATGGCAGATGGGATTGTTGATTCCGCGACAAGTGAGAACTGAAATGGATTGGACAAAAAACATTGAAATTTGTGAACTAGTATCGCATGATCGAAGGTACACTATATTCTCAACTATCAAATGTTTTAAGTGCAATTACGAACTATTGCCGATCTTCGTTGTAGTTGTGTTATCTTAGTTAGATTATGCTTCAACGACTTCTTATACTTCAACAATTTGGATAACTGAATGGTTGAAGATTATAGGGGGAAAATGTAACTAAATACCCCCGATTTTTTGCGCATAGAGTTTTATCTTTGGATTTGTTACGGGGTGGGGTTATTCATCATGCTTTTTTTCTTTTTTTGCAAGTCTCCCATTATTCCTCCCATTATTTCCTTTCCAATTTCCGGAAAATGGGAGAGAGGAAGATGTCCGGATTTCTGGAAATTGGCCCAGGGTTTGCGGGAGAAGGGAGATGTGTTGTGGGTTTCCGGAAGTTGGGGGTTGGATTTTCAGAAATGCATGTATGTCTGTCATTTCGATATGTGGCTTGTTCTTGCATTTCCGATAATGCAACATCGATATGTGATCATGGAAGGCGGTTGATGTGCTCACATTTCGATATGCGAGTCACCTGTTTTGGCCTGATGGACCACATTTCGATATGTGAACTTATGACACATATCGAAATGTGTTGTGGGTTTCCTTTGTGCGACAAGATCAGTAGATCCACATTTCGATATGTGATCCACTCACATATCGGAATGTGTTCTATTTGGTTTCCCACGATAGTGAACCAGTGAGTTCACATATTGATATGTGTGCGACCAAATCTGAGTGGTTTGAACTGTTAGTGAGGGGCATCTTTGTCATTTCACGTGAGGTATATATATATATATACTTATTTGAGGGCAAAACCCTCATTTTACCACAGATCGCTTCTATCTCTTCCGTCTTCTTTCATCTCTCTCTATATTCCTTTCTCAAACCTCTCCTTCTCTCTAAGATTGAATCAAATCCTCAAAATTTTTGAAGATTTGCTCTTCTACACCATTGAAGAGGGCTTCAAGAGCTATGCACCGGTGGGTTCGGTTTGTGCCATCGTCAAGACACCCTCATCAAGGGTTGTGTATAAGTATTCATCCAAGGTAGAGTGGTCTATACCTCTTATCTCTCTCTTTGGCATTCTCTCCTCCTCCTTCAAGTTTTTCAATTTCATGAGGATATTTTCGTGGATTAATTTGTGGGTCCTTAATACCTTTCGATTCCTTGAGTATTTAGACTCAAAGGTATGTTTCTAATCATCTCTTTGCCTTAATTTCCAGATCCCATACTTGATTTTGAAAACCCCCAATTTGGGGTAAACCCTAATTCCGGGCCTTGATTGAAATGGAAGAAGTTGACTAGAGTAAAATGACCTATGAATTTTGTAATGGGGTCTCATATGTGTTTTGACACTTGAAATCAATGTTTGGAAAATAATTTTGAAAACCATGTATTGGTCAAATTGAAAGATTAAGAGGATTGTTGCCCTAATCTAGAGGAATTGAAAGAAAGAATGAAATGAATGTGTAAATTGGCCTAAACATGATATGTGATTGGGTTGACTATTTTATATTCGGAAATTTCGTTCCCTGGATGGATATGCACCCACAATATTGCGCAATAGGGGTCGACTGGAGCCCTTCCGATGGGTCGGAAAAATCTGAGGAACTATACGGGTAGTTAGTCAACGGGCTTCTACCGTGGAACTAGCGAGACCTAAGAATTCGTGATATAAAAAGATAATGATTGATATGCGACTCCCTTGTTTCATCAAGGTTGAGAAGAAACGAAAATTAATGATGCGACTCCCTTGTTTCGTCAAGGTTGAGATTTTGTATATAAAATAATCTCTCATTGATTTTGTCAAGATGAGCAATTTTGGAAAGTCCTAACGAAATTCAAAGGAATTGGTCTTTGGAAATCAAATGATTTATAAAACGAAAATGAGATCCTCATGCATGCACATTTTACTTTCCTTGCATTCGCATTCACTCACCCTAACTTGATATCATTGTTCTAAAAGGCCCCGTCTGGGGCCGCCTAGGCCTCGCCTAGGTGCTATGCGGTAGTGGTCTGCCTAGGTGCCGCCTAGATGCTAGGCGGTGTAGTCCGCCACAACTAAGAAGGAATATCATATATTTGATAACTCAATCAAACCAAACAGAGCCTTAAGTCCCAAATATTTTATATTTCATGTTGTAAAAAAATATCTCATGCATTATTTATTGTTTGTCTTAATAAATAAATAACTGCCTAGGCCCCGCCTAGGCCCCTAGGTGCTAGGCCCTCCTCGACCGCTCGCCTAGCGCCTAGTGCCTTATAGAACATTGCTTGATAGATATTTGGATATAGGGTTTTCTACTAGGCTTTTGTCTAACCCTCTATTTTTAGGTACGGATTCTCAAGCCTAAAGGAAGAGTTGGATGCCCTACCATCACTTGTATTGGAATATCTCATTCTTGCTTGCCATGTGTATCTTTTGGTTAGTAGTTTGTATTATAATTCATGTACCCAGACTTTAATTTGTTTTGGACTTGTAATCTTTATAAACTCATATGCCTGCTTGATTGTGGCAAATTTCTTACTTCTTCATTTTGGTTTTGGTTATTGGGTAGAATGTTTTATCAAGTCTATGTTGCCATTTTAATTTAAAAAAAAAGGTTTAAAATGCCAGGGCGTGACAGTGTGTGTGGGGTTGGTTGTGTGATGATAAGTATAGTAGTCGATGTGCGTTAGTAGGAGAGTTGGGTACGTTATGGTGTTTGAGGCATTGTTCAAGTCTTGCACTGAATTATAGAAAGGAAAAACCATATCGTTAGGTGTGAGAATCAGGGATCTTGGCACGAAGATTCCTGAGATAGTAAGGTTTCGACCTATAAGTTCGTCATCCATTTCTATTCGAGTCTGGAAATCTATCAGGGAGTTGAGGGGTATTTGTTCTGCATTTCGAGGAATTTGGGAAGAATGCAACATTGTGCACCTGAATTATTCATTTGGAGTTATTGAGATACTAGTTAACGATGATGAAGTTGCGACCTTTCGTTCTAGACTTCTTAGCGATGGAGTACTTCAAGGTCGGGTGATATTCTCTGACACGAGTCTTCGATTCTATAGTAGATTATTCGTTACATCGTCGTGCCGGGAGGAGATTCTTCATGAATTTTATCACTCCATTAACCGTTCATCCGGATATTATAGTCCATGGATTTATTGAGTTGTTTATATGTTCAAGAGATTATTAGATTTTACGGTGTGCCATCATCAGTAGTGTCAGATAGGGATCCACATTTTACTTTTCGTTTTTGGCGTAGTTTGCAAGAGCTCTTGGTCGAAGCTTGTTTTTAGCACCACTTTTCATCCGCAAACCGATGGACAATCAGGGCGTATCATTCAGATTTTGGAAGATATATTGCGAGCTTGTGTGTTAGACTTCCGAGGAAGTTGGGTAGACCACTGATCACTTGTAGAATTCTCTTACAATAATATTTACCAATCAGGCATTGACATGCCATCGTTTGAAGCACTTTATGGCCGACCTTGTAGATCACCCGTTTATTGGATCGATGTGGGAGAGAGAACAATTATGGGACCAAATATGATTAGAAAAACTACTGAGCCAATTAAGTTATTCCGTCAAAGATTGTTGACCGCGCAAAGTCATCATAAGAGTTATGCCGATCGTTGTCGTCGTTCTTTATCATTTGAAGTTGGAGATCATATATTTCTCAAGGTATTGCCTCGTCGGGGTATTTTGTGTTTTGGAAATAAAGGGAGATTAATGTCTCGTTTCATTGGTCCATTTGACATTATCGAGAAGATTGGAGAAGTGACGTATTGTTTGGCCTTATCGTCAGACATTTCGGATGTTCATGACATTTTTCACGTATCCATGCTATGAAAGTACAAGCCGAATCCTTCACATGTTATTGATTGGGATGATGTGGAGCTTGAAGTCGATGTGCTCTATGAAGAAAAGCCGATACATATCCTAGGTTCTCGAGAGCAAGTGTTGCGAGGGAAAACTATTTCATTAGTAAAGGTTCTTTGGAGTAACCATGGAGTCGAGGAAGTTAGGTGGAAGCGAGATGATGAAGTCTGAACCGAATATTCGGATTTGTTTTGATATCGATGTATTTTTGTTTTCGTGTATCCGTATCCTCACCTTTATGTAATTTCGAGGACAAAATTCTTTTAAGGGTGAACGGATATATTGACCTAGAAATTCATATGATTTTTCGCGATATTTTTATGGTTTATTGATTTTATTTTATGATAATTATTAAGAAATGTTGGAGTTATTTGAGGAAAATACGATTCGGGACCGTGTTTAATGATTCGGGTTTGATTTGAAGTGTTTCAGAGAGGTTCGGTTCAAGTTTGAAGAAAGGGCAAAATTTTGGAAAATTTTGTCATTTTTGGAAATCATAAATTGATTTCCGGTAATGGCTAGGGGTGTCATGGGTTGGAGGTGTGGAGTCAGAGAGGGAGAGAGAAGTCAAGAAGGTTTGATTTCCAGTAGTTAGGGTGTGGATTTCCGATAGTTAGGGGCGTAAGGTATGCAAAGGAGACGTTTCAAGCATCATTTCTGGTAATAAGGAGCCTCATTACCGGTAGTGGCAGTGGCAAGAGCAGTCTGCCTTGTGCAGAGGCCTCCTACTTCTGGTAGTTTTCCCCCTCCTGCTCCCCCTCATTTCTTGTAGTGCCTCCCTTCTCCTCCTTTCTCTGCCATTTTCGGAATCAACCCCTCTCCCTTTCCCCCTCATTTTTGGTAGTTTAAGTGGCCTCCCCCTCCCCTTCCCTTATTTCGGGTAATACAAGGTTGGTTCACTGAGTTATTTTCTAGATTCGTAACAGGAAGTACAAATACACATTTAAGTTATTTCCAATGCACTTTTCTCACATCCCCCCTCTCTCTCTAACCTCATGATAAATGAGAGACACACCACCCTCTCTCCAAAAACACATTCTCTCTCTACCTTCTCTCCTCTCTATCTCAACATCTATCAAGATTGGAAACTTTGAGCCTTCTTCAACGCGGTAGATTGCCAAGAGCTCTACACGTTCATCTAGGTCTGTTTCTAGTTTGATAAAAATGTTTAATCCGTTATGTGAGGTTCTACTCAATATCATTGAAGATGGAAGTACTTTGCAAGACCGGGGAAAAGCAGATGCAGCTTATGAATCACTGACTTCGTTTGAATTTGTCTTCATCTTGCATCTTATGAAAGAAATCATGGAGATCACCGATATCCTTTGTCAAGCGTTGCAATCTAAATCTCAAGACATAGTCAATGCTATTCGTCTTGTGTCATCAACTAAAAGTCTTCTTCAAACGTTGAGAGATGAAGGATATTGCACTTTACTTGCTACGGTGAAAGTGTTTTGTGATGCACGAACAATGAATGTTCCAGATATGACTGCTCGTTACGTTCCAAGACGAGGTCGGGCTCGTCATCATTCAGATGAGTTTGTTGTTGAGCATTACTATCGAGTAGATATCTTTTACGCTGCAATTGATTCTCAATTATTGGAGCTAAATAGTCGGTTTAATGAGCATTCAATGGAGTTGCTCAGTCTTAGCATAACTTTGGATCCCCGGGAACATTCATCTTTTGACATGAAAAAGGTTTGCGAGTTGGTAGATAAATTTCTTCCGTACGACTTCACAGAGCAAGAGAAAATACAGCTGAATATGCAACTTCGTCACTATTGGCATAATGTAGTTCAAGCTCTCGAATATCAAATTCTGGCATCTATTTCTGCTTTGTGTGAGTGGATGGTGAAGACCAGGAGATCAACAACCTACCACTTAGTTTTTCGAGTCATCGTACTTGTACTTACTCTTCCTGTTTCTACTGCAACGGCGGAACGATCATTTTCAGCTATGAAGATTATCAAAACTAGTCTTCGGAACAAAATGGAAGACGAGTTTCTCTCTAACACTTCACTCATATATATTGAAAGAGAAATTTCCTCGAAATTTGATCTTGATTGTATCTTAGATGATTTTCGCAATTTGCGAGAACATAAAGTTCCATTTTGATGTTTGATTGACTATAAACTGTGTTTTGTTTTATGCTATTTAATGAACATAATTTTGATGTAGATGTACCTTTTGGATTATTAATACAATAATTTTATTATTTATTTATTTATTTTATGACACCCCCAATATAAATTCTTGGGTCCGCCCCTGGACTCACTAATCTAAATCAAAATTTAAAATTTAAAGCAAAATACAGATCCAAAGAGAACCCTAAAAATCAAAATACAGATCCAAAGAGAACCCCTAAAAAATCCGTCTTTCTTTCATAAATACCTCGCGACGCAAACGGCAAAGAAAGATGGAACGACAGTGAGAGATGGCGTCACGGCGGTGAGCGACGAGGAGGGAAGAAATGGCAACGTGCGACAGTGAGAGATGGCGTCACGGCGGTGAGAGATGTGAGCGAGCGAGGGCCGGCGGTCAGAGATGGCTATCGGGAGGAGGGAAGAAATGGCAACGTGCACTTGGATGAAAATGGCGCGAGTCTCAGTGAGAGAGGAGAGACAAAAGAGGGTTTGTGCTGTTTGAAGAAAAATGGGCCACAAATGTGGGTCAGAATAAAAATTAAAATTGGGCCACTGTTGTTACAAAAGGGGGTGTCAAACTAATAAGAATTGTATTAATAAGAAAAAAAATTACATATCAAACAAAAAACGGGGGTGTCATATGACACCTCCCCCCCCTCTATAAATCCGCCTCTGTGTTCACCCTTCAAAACATACCCTTTAGAGTGCTCAGAATATCTAATATAAACATATTTATTCGCTCTAGTGCCCAATTTTCCATGTTTATGTGAAATATTGTGAACATACCCAGCAAATCCCCTCGGATGTAAGCCTTCAAAATTAAGCTTTTCGCCTTTACATAACTCATAGTGTGTAAGGAATTGATTTTGAAGGCACACAGTTAAGGATGTGGGCTGCAGCCACCACATCATCTCCCCAGAAACTTATTGAGAGATTGACTTGCACCATCACCGACCTAACCATATTAAGAAGAGTTTTATTCCTTCTCTCTGCAACTCCATTTTATTGCAGAGTACCAGAACTTGTTAATTGTCTGCGTATCCTTTTTCTCTCACATAATACTTTGAACTGACCAGACAAGTATTCTCGGCCTCTATTGGCTTGAAAAACTTTGAAGTTTCTCCTTTCTAATTCTCAACCTTTACTATGAAGCGCTTGAAGCAATTCAAAGGCGCACCATGGTAAGAAAACAGAAATACTGAGTAACTGAGCCAAACCATGAGAAATCATCTATGAATGTTGTAAAGTCGGATGCACCATGTCGCTCCATTACATTCATTGGTCCGATGATGTACGAATAGACTAGCTCTATCGGGACGATAAGTCCTAGAAGCCTTACCAGAAGGCTTTCTGCATGGTTTACCCCCTAAACAAGGCTCGCACATAGGTAGGCTTACTTTGGCGGAGAGCTTAATAGCTCCTCTCTAGCCAGTCTAGCCATTCTCTCTTGACCTATGTGGCCAAGTCTCGCATGCCGTTTAACAGAATCAGACACAATATCAGAGCAAGAAGGAGACCTAACGCAAATGACAAAATTATTATTGAAATCTGAATCCAAATCCAGTGCAAAGAAGTTATTCTGCCATCTGCAATGACCATATTCTACTGAGGTAAATAGATGAACTATCACCTTCAAAATGAAAAGAAAATCCTAACTTCATCAATGCTAAAACTGAAACCAGATTATATCTTGTAGTGGGTGCATAAACCACCTCATGAAGAAGTAAATTACGCCGAGAACGCATCTGGAGCTGGTAGGTTCCAATTCTCAAAACTTCTTGCGCTCCATTGCCCATTATTACGTATTGTACCTATTGACATCCGATGATAGTTTATAAATTCAGTTCGATCTCTTACTACATGTTTGGTTGCTTACGAATCAACCAAGGATAGAATGAGCCACAAACACATGTCAGCAAACAAAAATATTTAGAGAGCTAGTTTTAAGGTTTGCCTTCTTCGGCTCAGAACAGTCCTCAGCGAAGTGACCCTTTTGTCCAGAGTTATAGCATTTGAGTTTGGACTTATCTTTTCCACTACGCTTGCCTTTGCGACGATTGTTTATTTTGCCATCTTTTGGAGCCAAATTTTGAGCTATTCCTTGTCTAGCTTCTCTTTACTGTCTTTTGCACTGGGCCCATATTCCATGTGTTGTCCAGCTTTAGCGACATGCGCAACACTCGGTTCGCATTTATGCATTGCGTCTCTAGCTAAAGGTGCCGATTAATGTCATCAAAAGTACTGGTAGGTTTGACATGAAGTCTATGGGACTCTTTCAGTGAGTAAGGAGAATAGCTTCCCTTTGAAAGGTATTTGGATGGTGGTAACCCCATCTAGGTTGCATTCTTCATTTGGGCCACAACACATGGGGGGATTCGTACTGCAGATAATCTGACTTTAAAGGAGGAGGATAGTTGTAAATTGGTGTTGTGTGTGCGGTAGGATGTGGAAAATTGGTTTCACAGTTGCTCATCCATTGTGTGGCTGCCATGGATTTTCGTGGCATGGTTCTTGCTTTGTTTGAGATTAGTTGGGTGTTGTACGAGGATGGGGCAGGTGTTTATTTGGCTGGAGAGTGGTAGAGTGGAGAAAAAAGCGCATCTTGATGTGAATCATTTGGAGGGAGCTCAATCAGAGGACTTGTGAGGGGATCAAGTTACCAGTGCATGTCATGAAGAGTTACTTTTCAGTCATACTGTTTGGCTGGTTTTCTGAGAGATTTCTGCATACAGTTGTAGAGCATTAAAGCAGTAGTAATATATCACTCACTGATGGAATTAACAAACATCTATTATAGGACTGGTGAGTGTAATTACTGAAACATTTTGAGGTCCCTTTAATTGTCAAGAATTGGAGGGGAGGTTAGTGTAATAAACCAAACCTGCTTTATAAGACAACGTTTTTCCCATTATTGTCATGCTTTTCCGATTGTACAAAGTAGCTCAATATCATTTCGTGTCATCGTCCCATTCATGATCCCTTTCCGAAGATTTGCCAGTGGTTTTTCCATAGCAATTGCACCAAATCTTTACCAAGTTTGGTTTGTTAGGTATTGAGCTTTAGAGCTAGTGTAGGGTTGATATTGAGCTTGTGGAAACTATATATCCAACCCAAGCTTAAGGTATGGAGAGGTTCCAACATTATATTAGATGATCTCTAAGCAATGTGAGAGTGTATTCCTTAACACCTCCCCTCACGTGCAACCGCATTTTGAGGTCTGTCACATGTAGCCTCTTTTGGGTCTATCATCGTACAACCTTCTTAATTTGGTCCATCATCGTGGGAGAGTATATTGTATTTGTAAAAAAATGTAAAATGCAATGCGTCCCATTTTGATAAAAAAGCCGACCCAGTGCACGAAGCTCCCGCATATATGGGGTCTGGGGAAAGGTTGATGTACGCAGTCTGAGAGAATGTTTCCATGAATCGAACCCATAACCTACATGCCACAATGGGGTAGCTTTACCGCTACGCCGAGTCCGTCCTTCCCGCCCCGTTCTGATACCATGTGAAATCTTTATATCCAATCCAAAAGCTTAAACTATTAGTTGGAAAGGCCCCAACGTTATATTAAGTGATTGCCCATTGATTTCCTAAGCAATGGGGGATTGTATTTCTTAACAGAGCTTATAAAATTCAGGCTCAAGCTTGGCTTTGTTGATTCTTTTTTTTTTAGTTAACACTATCACGTTTGTCATTTCCTTAACATGAGTTCTTGTTTGTGCAGGCAAGCTAGAGGTGTCATCAAAGCTATTAAAAAGCGTCTGGGTAGTAAAAACTCAAATACACACTTGTATGCAGTTATGGTTAGTATAGACTATCTTTCTTGGTGTTTATAATTTGAGACTTAAGAAAAGGGATTGAGGATTCTTCTGTTTGCCTTGGCTTAGCTTAACTTCGAGTTGGAATCACTACTCTATGAATACCATGGTCTGGATTCCATCATATTTCTTTGGTCAATAATGTACTTTCTCCGAAGACATGTACACACACATATATACATGGTCCCGTGAAATTATTCCAGACCGCCTTGTATTAGTTATCTATAATACTGCATCTGCAATAGGGTCTGGCTCCTAGACAAGGTAAGCCTCTGAAGAAGCTGTAAAGGTCGAATGTTTTTCTGCAGCTCTACGATCATTAAACAATGAGCTGATTTTGTAGTTGTTGGAGATGTTGATGAATAATGTTGGAGATCATGTTCATAGGCAGGTGATTGATACAGGGCTCCTCGCTATACTTGTGAAAATAGTGAAGAAGAAGGTATGCAATTTTCTCCAAAAGTGTAATTCATAGCTGCTGACTAAAATCGTTGTGTTAAAGGATAATTTTACTGATCTCGATTTTACAGCCGGACTCACCCGTAAGAGAGAAGATATTTCTTCTTCTAGATGCCACACAAACGTCACTTGGTGGGGCATCCGGAAAGTTTCCTCAGTATTATTCTGCATATTATGATCTAGTGGTAGGTACCCAAAGTAATGTGTTTATTCAATCGTCTAGTCTAACCATTGCAATAGTAAATAGATTCTCTCTTACATGGACTGTGTGGGTGTTTGTTTATTCAATCTTCTTGTTGAACCATTCTAATAGTAAATAGATTCTGTCTGTTACATGGACTTGATGACAAAAATTCCATGACCCCTCATTTTTGGGTTATTAGTTTGTTGTAAGAAGTAGGGAATTTACGTAATAGGAACATCATGAAGGATGTGATCCCTTCGTGAAGTGAGTTTGAAATTTATTGTCTTGTTTGCCAGAATCTAAATTCGAACATTTTACAAAAATTCATTACTTGAACTTTTTCTACTAGAACGATATCGAGATTAGGGTTATTATCAGTTTACAAAGAATTAACTAATATTATAGTAAGAGAAGTGACAGTATTAGTATGAGATTTTCAAAGAAAGTCAATAAATAACGGTACTACTTGCGCAATGTTTTAAAAAGCCCAAGGCGAACTGAGGCGCCAAGGTCTTCTGGAGCCTCGAGGCAAGACACTAGGCGCTCGCCTCATCAAGGCGAGGCACAAGTCATAGATAATAAATAGAATTGTAATAGAGGCACAAATTTTAGCATAAAGCAAATATTCCTAGAATTTCAAATATCATAAAACATAACATTTCAAATATTCAAATCACCAAATACTAGGAAAACCAAAACAACTATAATAAACTAATGCTTTAATGTGTAGCTTTCGAAGCAAAATAAAATGATAATGCTATACTTCCAATCAAATATCTAGTCATGCATGCTTACTAATCATCTTCAATGCCAATTGCCTCTTGTTCTTCATCATCATCCGATTTATACCCACTCACTTCTTCTTCACCCTCATCTGAATCTCCATCTTCCCATTCTTCCCATTCATTTTCCTCATCTACAAGTTGAAGTGTAGTTGATTTTGAACTTGTTGCCTTTGATCCCCTTGGTGTTGCCTTTGAGCCATTTGATAATGCATTTGAATCCGCTATTCTTGAAGTTGATCTGGTTCTGTGACTTGGTTCTTCAACTCTAACAGATGTAGCAACATCATCCCAAGTCAAATCCTCCTCCTCAAACATAAGTGCCTCCTCCATCCTCCCAACCAACATATTCATTATTGTCATCAATGTCTTTCAAAGATATGGGATCAATTTTTACACGTTGCACATATCGACACATTAATTGTGACACCCGTTCTTTTTAAAAAAATTAATTTAATTATTTATAAGAATAATTGAATTAAATGTGGGGAAGGTTGAAAATTATAAAAGTGTGGAATGAAGG
>NMUG010006251.1:0-12688 GCA_002855965.1 Monotropa hypopitys | reverse complement strand
CCGCACTACAGGAGTAGGCAAGGATTCTCGAGCTGCCATAAACGACGTCATCGCAGATAACCCATATCCGTAACCTCCAATCACATGTAACCGACAGTAATCATTACCTTAATAAATGTGGTGGGACCTCTCTGAGTGGTTTGGGCTAATCTTATGCAAATCGAGGTAAAATTCTTAATTTACTCAAACATTTCCGACCCTCGCACCAAATCAAACCTTTATTCCCAAACATTCCTTCCAATACATATTTCCCTTTAAATACCGACTTCAAGCCCTAGGCACAATTTCTTCGAACTTCACTACCTATTGCACCAGTAAGTAACCCACTCCAACTTTCTTTCTCTCTTCTTCCAAACTTACCTTTTCTTCAAACCATGGGGATTTTCTGGGCTAGAGTGAATGACCCCCAAAAGATGGAAAGCTTCCGAGATTACTTTAACATTCCGGATTACATTTCCGTCGAACTTTCCCCCAAACATATAAGGCCGAGGAGGCTGATGACAATACCTTGGTTATCCCTTTAATCGACATTTTTAGGCGAGAAATAGATTTCCTCTTGAGCCTCTCTTCTGTGACTTCTGCAGTTATATGGGCTTCATCCCTACTCAGATGTCTACCAATATGGTGAGTATCGTGATGGGAGTTGCAGCCCTTAACTACATCACTGGATCTAAGACGACCATCCATGAAATCTTATACCATTATACCATAAACAGTACCAAACAAGGGGTCTGGTACTTTAAGTTTAAGGCTCAAAGGGGGAAGTTAGTCTTGAATATTCCGGATACCGGCAAGGGTAACGATGATGATCTTCTTATTGTTACCGACAATTGGGAGTATGCCGTTGGTGAGGCTTAGGACTGCTCCCTTCCGTGTCATGACGAAACCTCCTGTCAATTCCTTCCCCTTTCAATTCTTACTTAATTTCTCTGCTTTCCAAAATCTTACAATGCTCATACTAATTCTAACCTGTAACATCCTGCAGCAGCTTCCAAAATCAACAAGAAGTCTCTGAAAAACAAGGAATACAAGGTTGTCGAAGTCAAGCACGTCTTGACCCATATGGATGCTCGTGGGTTTACCTTGGACATATCCATTTCAAACCTGCTCGACTACGTTCCCCACTATAGAGGCTACCGCGGGGTGAGACAACCTAGCTTAACCATCAATCCAGACCCTGAAGCCAGAAACCACCTCGACCAGCTGGAACCCTAACCAGAGTACCAGGAACTAGGGTTGACAAGGGAAAAGCGATTATTGTGGAAACTGGTGCTCCTAGCCGTATTACTTCACTCGACCAAACACCCCATCCTCAGGACCCTGAAGATGAAATGAATCGTTTCAACCTAGGTGGACTCTTCCAAAAGGTTGCAAACAATAGGATCTGTTCACGTCCAGGTTACTGGCCTGCCATTACATCTTCTGCGGACGTACTGCCAACTGCCGCACGGGCAGCCGCTGTTTCCACCGGCACCAGCATCCAAACAACCATAGCAGTGAAGCCCATTACCAAACTTCCTATTTCCAAACCAAAGTCAACCTATCTCAATGCACCCCTTCCTTTTACCGTTGAGCCGATACCCACACTCTCCCTAGTGACAATAATCCCCCTTGATGAAGAGACCCCTGCCCATTCTGGGGCTGACGAAGATGATCCTCCCACAAAGAAAAAGAGAACTGAAAGAAATCTTCAGGGGAAGACTCCCATAGACCCTACTCTCTAGGTTCCCTTGTTGAAGAAAGGCGGGGAATCCCTTGTCAAACTGACTTACTAGATAGATGAGCTACCCACTGCCCTGGCCCTGGCCCAGGCCATCCTTCTTCCACAAGATCCTTGATGCCTTAGGTATTGTCGAGAATTCTATCAGAGTGTCCCTTGCAGCCTACTAATGTGTTGGAGAGGCCAATGAGTGGTGGAGTTCAGTGACGCAAAATGACGGATTGTTGAATGCCTCCCCCTTCAGAAAGTGTATCTTGGGAGCAGTTCAAGACTATTTTTGATGATTAGTATTTTCTCGATTCCTATCATGAGAATTTGAGGTCACAGTTTGAATGACTAACTCAGGATGATATGATTGTCTCTCAATATTCTTCAAAATTTCAGTCACTGTCACGCTTTGCGCTCGAGATGGTTGGTTCAGAGGATCGCAGGTGCAAAAGATTTGAGCGAGGTTTACATTGTTCAATCCAGCAGTTTGTTGTGGGACAATGGATTCAAAACTTTGCCACGTTGTTAGAGAGTGCTAGGGCTATTGAGTCATGTCTTGACGAAGCAAAGATGGTGCCTACTCAGGAACTACATCATCACCTTGCTAAAATGAGTTCATCTGCATCGGGAAGTCTTGGTAATAAGCAATGCCAAGACAAATTTGAATCTCCGTGCAAACATTAGGATGTAAAATCTTCTTCCTCGTCTCGCAAGCCGGGAGTTGTCTCCAAATCTCTCATGGTATACCATAAATGTCGACAGCCAGGTCACTTCCGTGTTCAATACACCATGCCACTTCCGCCATCAAATCCTTGCTTCTCATATAGAGAAGTTGACCATATGGCCAGAAATTGTCCTAAGTAGTAGAGGCTTATAGAAGAAGAAATGGTGATGTAGTAACTCTTTAGCCGATATCTTTGGTCAATGATTCATGTTTCACATTGAACTTGATGATCATGTTTCCTTTGCTGAACTCTATTCGAAATTTGTTTTTCCTTTTTAAACTTCATTCGAATGATGTTGTGGATTGTGGATAAATTCCTTGTGGTGTTTCTTGTGATTTCAAAATTTCTATGTAGTTGCATTATTATCTCCCTTCCGCTTGATGTTGGCTTTGATCGATGTAATCTTTATTGGAAATTTTCCCCTTCTTCTTGGTCAACCATGTATTGCAATCGTGCCTGGGACATGAGTGGTGTATCCGCTTATTGTTATTGAACTCTATTTGAAACTTGACACCTTCCCTATTATGTTTCGTTTGGATTGGATTATGGGTTATGGTGGATCCCTTGGGACGTCTTGTTTGGTCCCAAGATTTTTATTATGGATTGTCCTGTTTCCCTTAGTTTAATGTTGACTTCAATTAATGTGGACATGGTGGGAAGATTTCCCTTTTCTCTAATTGGTCGTCTTTCACATTTGTATCTTAAGCACAAATGGTGCATCCCTCAGCTATTGTTGAATTCTAGTAAGCCAGAAAATTTTGTTTTCCCTTATTATTTCATTCATCGTATACTCGTATACCAAATGTTTCATTGGTCATCGGCAAGAAGATCATGGACCTAGGAAGTATCATCATCAGTAAATCGCAGGAAAATTTGGGTACGAATACATATTGATATTTATATTTTGTGTGAGTATGATGCTATGCCATGTTATTTGGGCTAGCACATATGCATTTTGGTGTGCGAGGTTATTTCCCTTTGACTATGTGATATATGTTTGATGTGCGTGAATTGGTTTGAGAAGAGCTACCGACCGGGGCATCTCAAAACAAATCATCAATGTCATACGGTTATCGCTATGGGATGTGTGTGTTATGTTGTGTGTGGGGGCGAATATCATAGAGCATATGTGTGTGCATTAAGTGAAGCGTGCATGCAAGTAACTGTGGGTTATTGGTACGAGAATATATGTTTTTGTTGATTATGATCCACCCATTTCAATTTGGTTGGGATCCTTTTCCTTGTAGGATCTCTCTCTATTCCCTCCCAAAACCCCTCCCTTCTATCTAACCACTTTAAAGATTGGATGGGGTTTTGAAGATTTCGTCTTCACAAACGTTGAAGAGGATCTCGAGGGTTATCCCATGGTGTGCTTGGATTATGCATGTGTGAAGAATCTCTCTCCTAGAGATTTCGAGTTCTTGTAATCTAAATGTGTCACGACCCATCCCGTTCATAGGATGAGCACATGACCGGCCAACGAGTAAGCTCGCTAAAGGCCTAAGGTAAAAGAGTCAAGGAATTTCTTAAACAATTTAATTATACGGAAGCGTGTGAACAATAAACTAGAGCAGTGCATAACCATTCTCATTAAATCTCCATGATTACAAAATAGGCTTAAGATAGCCAATACATCAGAAACAAAACAATACAAAAAGGATCTCCAAAACATCTCTAAACATAAGACTGCCACCTCATTCTTCCTATTGACCTGAAAATGATTTTAGAAAATGCATAAGCTAAAAAGCTAGAGTGAATCGCTATATACTGTAGTACAAATTTCATGGATTAACAATATCATCCCTGCAAGATTAGATCTACAGATAAAATATGGCTCAAAGGCTCAATAGCAATAAAAATGCTTTATCATAATTTCTCATCTTTTTTATTTGCTGTAATCATATACCAACCTGTACATTTATTTCTAACATAGTCCATCATTTCATAAATTGGCCTTTGTCGTATAGGCTTATCATTCAATAACTTATTCCATTTGACTTATGCCACTGTCGTATAAGCATTCATCATCTCATCAATGTAATACATCTAGTCTTTCGCTTGTATCGTATAAGCGTATTTATTTATGGCACTATGCTTGTACCGTATAAGCATATCCATTTCTCAATATCATGCTTGTGTCGTATAAGCATTTATGCCTTATGCTTCTGTCATATAAGCATATCAATAATTTGCTCATATCTTGTGCTTTTGTCGTATGAGCACCTTATTTCCGTTTCATCTCCATTTCAATTTCTTTTTCCCATAATTTCATTATAATCCATGTCGTATGGATTTTCATGCTTTAACTTTCATAACAACCATTTATCAATTCAAAAATTCCATTTTGTTCATTCATGTGAAGATAAAGATTTGTGTATATTCCATTTTCTCAAATCTCTTAGAAATAAGATAGCATTCTCGGTTCAATAACCATAAACATAATTTCCAAAGGAAAAGCACTCAAAAATATACGAGTAAAGTAGTATATAGATATTCACCTTAATCGAGACTTCTTCGGCTTCTAGATTTTCCTTCTCCTCAATGAAAGCTAGCCCAAATCTGGATAATAAATCATATATCAAATTCTAGAAAAGCTACTGCCCAAAAACACTGCCGAGCTGAGCTAACCGAAGCAAAGCTTGTCGGAGACTTATGTCCGGAGCTTAATCTAACCAAAAGTCACTTGCTGAGCTACCAAACTTGGCAGAGACTTACTAAGTCTATAGCCGAAGGGTTATGGGTCTAAGCAGAGTCTCATCCGGACATAAATTCAATGTCCTGCTCATAGATGAGCTGCCGGAGACTCAAGTCTACCAAAATAGTGGTCTGCTAAATTGAAAAACAATCAGCTGACCTGATGCCGAGCTGCCATACTATGGTCCGGACACCATTCTAAGCATAGTGAAAATACATATTCTCAAGTTTTGATTTCAAGTTGATTATAGGTTGAAAATGATCGGAGAAAAACTTTAAGGGTCTTGGGCCAATTGCCCGAACAACTGGGGTTCTAGCCGAGCTGGTAAAGTCAAAGAACGACTGACTTCTGCCGAGCACAATTTACTTTGAACAGAGTGATGATCAATCAATCAACATGTGCATGGGAGTGCAGCCGGACTAAAACATGACTTGGCCGAACTAAAAATAATAGTATGAGCAAAACTTAGCCGAATGCTAGCTTTGTCGAGCATAAGACAAATGGTTGTGCGATGAAGCTCTTTTGGCCAAGAACAAATCTCTGCCGAGCTGAATAACGGCCACGCATAGGAGCGACAACAATAGTATACAGTAAGACTACGAATGAGTCTGCCGAAGCAACAATATTAAAGCAAGACTTAGATTTAAGTCTGCTGAACAATAATATTAGTGTTCTAGGGATTTTGCCGGACATAAAATGATTTAAAACAAGAGTTTTACCTTTGGCCGGAGCTAAACATGCTGGAGGTCAAATGATTTGAGCTTAAACAGTTTTGCCGAATAGGTTCTGATGTGATGCAAAGTCTGCTGAACTGAAAAAGCTTTTGCTGAACTGAATTTGATCGTCTGGAAGTCTGAAAAATAATTGCCGAGCTGAATACAATTTGACCGGAGTTCAAACAATGCTTCTGAGGAGTTTGGATGTACGACTAAGAGTTGTCGAATAACAATTGATGGTAAGGTTGTGCGGCAATTAGGTTGCCGAGCACTTTGAGTGCGAAAGATAAGCTGCCGAGCACTTGAAATAAAAGTTCAAGGCTCTACCAAACTGAATTTGCTTTGGACAGAATTTCTAGAGAGAGAAACAGAGAGTATGGATGCTCTCAATTGGTATTGTACCAAAAACTGATGGAATGAGAAGGATATTTATAAGTGAAGGCAAGATTCTGATTCCGAATGGTGGCAGACACATAAACGGCACCACTCACCAAAAAGGTGGTCCCACCGGCCACCAGCCTTGGCTTCTAGCTGGTTGACCTCAGCCCGCTCAGCCACACACTTTGGCTTCTTCTGCCGAAGTACGGCCTGACATCAGCCCACTCCAAACTCTTGTCTTATATGACAGAGTGGCTGCCCAGATGGCTTGCTCACATGGCCGAGCTGCCACGTCTGAGCTGATCTGTCCGGATCTCTATGTGGCCAGATTCCTACGGCTGGTCCTCTACTGAGCTCGGCAAATGTTCAGCCAGACTCCCGGTTTTGGTTTCTTTCACTTAGGCCTATATTTTCATTCTTTTCTATATTTCTAGAACCCCCAAGACTTTTTAAGTCTAATAAAATCCTCAAAAATTCATATTTGCACAAATAAATATTTTTATTTAATATTTTCTAGGATCGGGGTCTCACAAAATATGGGTAACCTGTCTCTCCTTCCTTGTATGTGCATGTGTGTGTGTACTGTTTCCCTCTTGTTCAACCTCTCTAGAGTATGTAGAGTTTTGTTGGCATTGGGCTCGTGTAGAATTGACTTGATGATGCTAGTATTCTTGTTTTGTACTTATAAGAAGTCTAGCAGGTTGTGTCCTTGGCCTTCAAATTTATGAAGGCCAAGTGTTCGATAAATGGCTTGGGAAAATGTTGGTGATTGGTATTGAGGTTATGGAGGTGTTAGTGGACTTGTAGAATCCTTGGGTGGCCTTGGGATCTAATGGCCACCATATGTTCGACAAAATGCCCAAGTGGGCTATAGGCTTGATTTATAAAGGCCATGAGTTGTATTGGAGTTCATTGAGGTTCTAGGTGACCCCAGTATCATATGGTCATGTGTATTCGGTAATATTTCAAAGTTAGGTATTTGAGTGAAATTGGGATTGTCATGGGTTGTCTAGGTGTGTTTGAAGGGAAATAGTGTCCCTTGAATTATTAGAGACTTTCCCCATGCATTATGGTATCTTGACTATATTTGGGAGTCAATGGGTGAAAAATGATAAAACGAAGCCCTTAACGAGGTGGCAATTGGTATGGTCTCCCTTGATATCCTCAAGGTGGAAGGAATTGAAAGAAATGGTTATCTCCTTTGATATCATCAAGGTTGAACTGAGATTTGATGAATTAAATGATAGACTCAATGAACTCAATGAATGTCAAATATGATGGATGTGCCCTACAAGGGCCACCCATACTCAATCTTAAATCTCTCACTCATAATTCACAAATGCAATGAAAAGAAAGAGACAAACATGTATGAATGATGATAATAGGTATTTAGTGCCCAAGGTGATATCGATCACCCTTAAATGTGTTAAGTGGGAGATATATGTTCCCGTAAGTCACGGAATCTCTAGTGATCACTGACGGGTGATGATCTAGGAAACAAGTCTTTGGCCAAAGGGAGAGATACGAGTTCCCATATAAGTCTCAAAATAGACTAGAAGCACTGGTCGGTGGGTTCCAGGACAGCTTAGCACATTGACTGCTCCCTTATTTTGATGAGGTTGAGACATATGACCCTCTTGTTTTGACAAGTTGAAAATATACGATAAAACAATGATAATAATGAATGATAATTGGATATCCATTAATTTGTCAAGATGGATCTATATGTCTCCCTTGTTTTGACAAGGTATAGAGAATTGGAAACTTACTTCAATCATTCAAATATCTCAAAATTATATATGAATCCAATCTATAACAAGTTCTAAGGTTGAAAGAGGAGTTTGGAATGAGTTGGTAAGTGAAGTCTTGATGGTGTGGTTCTTTGGGTCCTTTTAGTAGGTCTTTATGATTGTCTTACCCTAGTAATGGAGGTTTGGACTTATGTTTGGGTCGTAGTTCACGTTGGTTGGACCTGAGAGACCTATACCTTGCATTCTTTGGGTATTGAGGATTAGAGTCTTCACTCACTATCGGTAATATGCTTGTGTCCATTGCACTTTGAGGATGCAACTGCACATCATTAGTATTGGGTTCCATTACTGCATTTAGCATGTCTTTCATGTGGACACTTGGGCACACACCCACCGTGTACATCCTTACTAGTAGTTAGGGGTTTTCCTACTGAGCGCATGGATAGCTCAGACCCCTTTTACCCTTTCCCCCAGCCTTTTGTGTTGCAGGGATAAGAGGACTTGTTGATTGGAGATCTTGGAGTAGCGGCAGGATTTTCTGTAGAGGTTGTCACTCCCTTACACTTTCAATTTTGTTTACCTTAGTAGATGTTGTAGTTAGTTATTGTATTTATTATTCTTCCGCTCCTTTGTACTTTTCTGTACCTTTGTACCATATTAGTAGATTTTATTTCACTTTATTGGATGCCTTGTGGATTAACACCTTGGATAGTGAGCTTCCTCCTACCTATACTAACCATTTTATAATAATTTCAAAAAAAAAGGTTTGCAAATCCAGGCCGTTATAGTAATCCCCAAAGAGATCTCGATGAACAATAAATCTCTCTATTTATATGCAATCCTGACTTGGCACCAGGATAGCACATGCTCGTATGCCTGGAGGTTCGGATCACATCAACCATGGCATGACGTAATGATTAGTTTGTTATAACTGTTAGGCCACGTCACCGATAGTATGGATGGATCCCTATGCAGTTGGTTAGAGCAAGTGTGTCAGGAGTCGGCACTAACATTCGACCTTTTTAGAAGTCTGCCGAGATTGGACCCTCTAACATGTGGCCGAACGTGGCGATGATAAGTTGTGTCTCCCTTAGGACAAGGATGAGGACACATAGTGCTTCCTTCCATCCACCAAGTAATGCTGAAGGTTTGAAGGGGGGACACATCTAGCTGAGCTGGCTACCCTTCAGTGTTCTGCAAGATTAATGTGATAAATAGGAATTGGTAATTCAATTAGGGAAATGGGAATTTTGTGTGCGCTAAAATTTAAGAGTTTGGGAAATGGGATTTTGAAAGAGAAATGTGAAATATATATTAAAGTATTGGGATTTATAAAAGTAAATGGATTTTCTTTATTAAGACAAGATTTTGAAGTAAAAAAACATGAGTTGTAAATAGTGATCCTTATCTATTTTACTCCTCTTTATTATGCATACCTATAGTATTCACCAATCATCGTCACTGATGCACGCATGTGCTTTTCTTTTTAAGTGATTTGAGCTAGAGTCCACCAGTTTAGTCCAATTGCAGAGTTGTAGAGTTATCAAGGTGTGTCGTAGTAGCAGAGTGTCTTTTATCTTATCTTTTGATATATATTTAAGAGGATGTTTATCTCTCATTTGAGTCTGATTTTAGATTATTTAGTTGAGTTGTGGTAGTTTGAGATGGAGATGTATCGAACATGTTGCCCAAGATTTTATTTCATTTGAGTCTGTATCATCAGTATTATTATTAGTTCACAGGAGTTTATTTCTGTGGTTGTTTAGTAGTGTTGATTAGTAGTAGATTAGTATATGCTGTCGCCACGTGTTATCCTTGGATAATTGGTTTTACAGTTATCGAGGATGTGGCATGACAAAAGGGAGAGTCGGTGTCCAGGGTTTGGTTTTCTGGAAATTGGTGGACCAATTGCTGGAAATGCGAAGGCTGAGGGTGTGCAGAGGTTGAAGGGGGAGATCTTGTGACTGGGATTTCTGGAAATTGGAGTCCCAATTTCTGTTAAAGTAGGTGTGAGGTGGAAGTCCTGGGGTGGTCAGTGGCTTGGTTTTCTGAAAATTGGGGACCTAATTTCCAGTAACGCACATTTGTGGCCAGAGGGCAGTTTTTGGGTTTGTTCTTAGTTTTTCGGTAAATAGGTTGTGGTTTTCCGGTAATATGGAGGTTACTCGCAATGGTATTTTTGGCAGTCCCGATTATAAATACCCAACTTAGGGCTTTTCCTAAGTCATTTTCTCTTAGACACTTCTCTCTCTACCTCCACTCGATTCAGGTATGTTCTCTCACTATTTTCTCAACTTCTCTCTTCTATATCTCTCCTCCTATTGCTTTCTAAGCTCAAGGTTTTCTTCAACCTTGTAGCTTGAAGCTTCTCTCATCCCTCTCTCTCTCTCTCTCTCACTTTGAGGATAGATTAGAAAGACCCTCACCTAGGGTTTCGAGAACTTCTTCATATATGATGTAGGATTCTTTATATCTACCATGAATTTGATTATATTTCTTCTTTCTCCCTTTTTCTTGCTTACTTTTCAGATGACAAGGTTCTAGTGAGGGTTTTTAGAAATTGACTTAGGGTTTGTCACTAGAATATGGAATTGGTGTTGTGTTTGCATAACTCTAGGATGTTTAACAAGATTTCTATCCCAAATTTCTTGTTCCTTGTTGTCCTTAGAAAAGCCCTCTTTCCAAGTGGACCCTAATGTGAAATTGATAGCCATACTTGTAGCTTTAGTTCAATTGATGCTTATACCTTAAAATTGGGTGGTCTAAAGTAAAATTGGACATTTGAGTGTTCTTGTGAAGCACTAACATCCTAGGAGTCATATGGAAATTATCAGTGGACCAAAATTGGAAGGGGCTTGCCCTACCTTGGGAATGCATTTCAAATTGTTGAAAATTGTGAAGTTCATGAAGTCTTACTAGATGATGATGCTTGGGAAAGGAATACACATTTATGTTTGGAATGCATGGTTCAACAGACTAGCATTGGTTAGGAATGCATTGCCATTGGCACTAGTGTGGGCTAGGAATACATTTGCATTGGCACTAGCGCTGGCTAGAAAATTAAAATAAAATGGACTAGCATTGGCTAGGAAGATTAAATGACATGGACTAGCATTGGCTAGGAATCTCAAATAAAACGGACTAGCATTGGCTAGGAAGCGTATTCACAATGGACTAGCTTTGGCTAGGAATTCTAATCATATGGACTAGCATCAGTTAGGAAGAATGAAATTAAAAGTATCGTATATGAACGATCATGAGTTCTCTTCAGGAATGGACTTATGATGGGATTTCCTGGAAAGTTCTACCATTCACGATATTGTGCACAATGGGGTTACTTGATCCTCCTAACGAGTTGGGGAATGATGGAATAGAGAGTTAGTGTGTCGACGGGCCACTAGACTAGAACATGCTCACTTGACATTCTTACTCACAAAACGTGACAATGAATGAGATATTTAGGATGTTTTCGGGAATAAACTTATGATGGGATTCTCGAATTTATCCGTAGTATGAGATGATTAAATGGAATGGAAAACAAATGGAGTCACTGGAAAATGTTGAATTGGAAAGCATGTACATGGCATATCATGGAAAAGAAAGATAAAAATGAGATGGCCTTCCCAAAGTAATTGCATGGTAAGATTTGGACATGGCATATAGAGATGAAATAAGGATCATGGTCAGACATGTTTACCTTTAATTGTATCATTTATTGGATGCTAGACATTCACACACTAGTCAAGGACAGTTGAATTCATTGTCGAATATAAATTTTCCTACTGGGCATAAAGCTCTTTATATTTTTCAAGTATGGACTCCACTCCTTAGAGGGGCATGCTTTTGGAGTTCATTTACCCTCTTCTCGCATTTTGAAGATTTGGAGCCCTTTTATGGTATACTATGGTACTTTTAAAATGTATAACTACCATGTTTGTAAGCTAGTTCCTTTGGAATTTATATTTTTATTCATTGATGTCTGTTGTTATATAATCATGCCTGGATGTTTCATATGATGTGGTTGTGGGTATATATTATAATGGGTTATTAGTTACTTTCCAATTAAAAACTATATTCAAAAAATTGGCTTGAAAATCTAGGAGCCCGCCAGTTGGAGTCTGTTGGCGAGAAAGAAAAATGAGGTTGGAATGGACAAGTTCTGCTTCTGAGCAACCAGGATTAGGAAAGCATTTTCTAAAACTTGGCACTCCAGGCTTGGGCATCCATCAAATGCATTCCTTCGGTCTTTAGCTACTACTCTTAAACTTGCTTGCAACAACTATAACTCCACTGCCACCACTTCTCCTCCAACACTACTACAACTCCACAACTCCATCGTCGTCATTGCCTCCACTCCACCACCACCGTCACCGCTACAACCACTCCTCCACCATCGTTATCACTCCACCACCTCAATTCCATCACAAGTTTAAAAAAAATTAACGAGTAACAAATATGTTTTCATCTTATTTTTATTTTTACTATTTTCATAACAGGTGATACCAAACTTGTTTAGAATTTTTGTTTTCATCTACAAAAACAAAAACAAGTTCAGTTTTTTGAAAACTAAATTGAAAACTTTACCAAACAGAGCCAAGTCATTGGCGATTTATGCGTTCCAATTTCAGCCCCGCGTAGATTATAATATTTGCTACTATAATAGAGATATTGTTGATATTTTTGTATTTTTCATCCTAATCAAGGTCGACTATGTC
>NMUG010006250.1:0-12690 GCA_002855965.1 Monotropa hypopitys | reverse complement strand
GGTGTGGTGCCTGCCAATGATCCTCCGATGCCTAAGTCAATTGTGTTTAAGAGAAAAAGAAAGATTCAGAAAGAGTTTGAGTGCAGAAGATATTTCATACCCGTTACCATCGTCTCTCCAAGCGTTATATACCTCTCCCCTATTTCAGGAAAGGTTCCGTGAATGTCTGTAACATTTCCTTATCCACTCCGCACGCTCCCAAGATTGTAGGCTGAGATTCCGTATTTCCGTTTTGGCTTAGCGGAGCTCTTATTTTAAACAGTAACTAGGCGGGAAAGATTAGCTAGAGTAATCTGAGTTGAGGTATAAGCTCAAGACTGACCTAAGGTAATGACCTCAGGGCTGACCTGAGGTCTACCCTGCAGTTCCAAGGTGTGACCCCAGAACCGACTTGAGTACGATGCCAGTTCCAAGGTGTGACCCCAGAACCGACTTGAGTACGGTGCTGAGCTATCTCAGTGCCCCCTATCAAAAGCTAAACAAAATTTGCAGTTCATAATATGTTAATGATACTAATTTTGTTTTAGAATTAATGTTAAGGTACATTGAAGTGTTAGAATTTGTTGTATCTTTTTAATTTAAGTTCGTACACATAAATATATTTAATACATATAAAAATATATATTACGATAAATATGATACAATATCGCATAACATAACATTTAAAAAAAGGTATGTTAGATTGATAACTTTGCTTTTAACCAAAAAAAAAAGGAACATGCTATTATGCGTACGCACATGAGTGATGCGCATGCATACAAAGAGCCTAGGGCATGCATTTTCAGGCATCTGGCAGAAGATCTGAGTTGTTCAAAAAAAATTTAAAAATGTTTTATTACTCTGTAAAAAACCAGTTCATTCGGATAGTTATAACTGATTTATTTAAACATCTGTATTTTCATTCACAATTTAGGTTTAATTTCTAAGTAAAACAGATGAGACAGTTACAGTTATTCGAATGAGTGAATTTTTAATATGATATCATAAAACTTTTTTAAAATTTTTTTTGAATGACTCGGATTCCACCCGAGGCCTGAAAATGCGATGCCCAGGTCCCTTTGTTTGCGTACGCACCCCATGTGACTGAATAGGCATATCATTAGCCAAAAAATAAGTCGCTTATTTTCCTCTCCCAAACTGCAAAACAAAAATAAAGTAAAGAATAGGAACTGAAATACGAGTTACATTTTCTTTTGCTACAAAATTGTTGCTAGTAGCATGTATGTAAAAGAAAAAAGAAATGAAACTGGTTGTAGTAGTTAATTTATACTTTCTGTGATGTGACTTGAATCTGATGTTTTCGTGCAGTCGTTGGATCAATTGCCCTACATGATTACTGGGAAGCTGCCTCAATTGTCTTTTTATTCACCATTGCTCAGTGGCTCGAGGCTAGAGCCAGTCACAAGGTTTCTTACACCTTACTACTTCTAGCCAGGGTCTAAATTTCCACGTAACATAATTTTAGACATCCGATACCCACCCATATTTGCTAGTGGTAAGATATTGACCGAGAAATAGCTTTACCATGGTAACACAGTGTGTGTACGAAGCCTGTATAGTTTTTCTAGTCCTCGAGGGACTGGACAGTTGGGATGTAATTAGGTTTATATGTGTGTCATTTCATTACAAATTTAAGGGTGTTTAAATTAAAAATCAACATAAAAAATTGTCTTTCATATTAAAAAAGGGTATATTCCACTATTGAGGATCACACACTGCTTGCATCCTTAGAAGGTCATATGTGGAAAGCAAATCACAAGTCGCCCAATGGCAATATCACATAACATTACCTGTACACTAGCTAGCCAAATATTTAAGTACCGCCTCATGTATTATGCGCTCTTGCAAAAAAATCGCTCTTAAAACTTCAGGTAAGATCTTTGTATTTGTCACTTGTTAGTCTTTTTATTACGCAACCTAATTACTTAATGACTACGTTTGCTGCACATCTAGGCCACTTCAGTGATGTCCTCACTGGTGAACATAGTCCCTGAGAAAGCTGTGTTGGTTGAAAATGGAGAAGAAGTTGATGCCGATGAAGTGAAGTTAGACACAATAATTGCTGTTAAAGCAGGTGAAATCATACCCATTGACGGAGTTGTCGTGGAAGGGAGATGTGAGGTAGATGAGAAAACATTAACTGGTGAATCATTTCCTGTTTCGAAGCAAATTCATTCTACTGTTTTAGCTGGTACAATCAATCTAAATGGTAACAACTTTCATCCCTTCACTACGCTATATTTGAAATTTATTTTGGAATAATTGAATTAAGTGGTTTATTTCCGTTATGGATATATATATATATATATATTTAATCAAAATATTTGATTTCTAATTTTTGTTTGCCAACCAAAGAAGCCAGAAAATTAAATAAATATGCACCAAACTTGAAAAGAGTCGAAAGACCAAGAACTACATCAACCTTCAGAACCAAACTTTAGATTTCCAGAACAACACAAATCAATTTCCAAAAAAACAAGAACTAAAATTATCTTATCAAAGCAATACCAAGATTTGATGAGCATGCTTAACAGCTCCCTGCAAACTAATGGGTGGTGGGCCAACCATTAGTTTGTGCTTGAGAATAAGAAATCTGGATACTACCAGACCTTTGGTAAAAACTAAAAACATTCACAATGTGAGCAGAGGAACCTATGAAATATAACACAAGCTTCTTAGCTATAACTTGTTCTCTGATGAAGTAATAGTCAATTTCAATATGTTTTGTTCTTGTATGGAAGACATGATTGCATGCTGATGCCATATCAGATCGATTGTCACAACATAAAACATTAGGTGGATGAAGTGGAACATGTAACTTAGTAAGAAAATATTCTATCCATACAAGGTCTGCTGGAGTTTGAGCCACTGCCATATATTCAACTTCACTAGATCATCGAGCAACAGTTGGTTGCTTTTTGGCACACTAGGAAACCAAATTAGAACAAAAAAATATTGCATATCCTGTGGTTGACCTTCTATACACACGATCTTCTGCCCAATCTGCATCTGTGAATACAGTTAAAGTCAAAGGACCATGAATAAAATGCAAGTCCCTTTGACATATCTAAGAATTCTCTTGACAATATTGTAATGACTAATCTTGGGTTGATACATATGTTGACACACCATATTAACAGGAAAAGTAAGTTCATGTCTTGTTAAAGTCAAATACTGTAAAGAACCAACTAGTGATTTGAACAAATGCTAATATGAAAAAAAAGGATCAGAAGGATCTAAGAGAAACTTAGCAGATGTTGGAGATGGGCTAGGTTTACAACCCTCCATTCCTGCCTTTTTTAGAATGTCACTACCATATTTAGTCTGAGAGAGAAATAGACCATGGGCTGTAGATGTAACTTTCAAACCCAGAAAATAATTTAAGCATCCCTGCAGTGGATCGGACACCGGTTAGTGTAGACATAGACGTCCTACCTAGCGGACCTGTCAATCCGGACAACCATTTTAGCCAACCCCTAGAGGTAGCCAGGGCCTTCGTCCTTACGATCTTCCAGCAAGGCTATATGTCTGCATGTTTGAGGGCAACCAAAACCGAACGGTTACACGGACCTTCGATAGAGAAGCAAAGCTCCGGACAACCGAAGGAAGACAGACTGACAGGCCATGCAGCATCCTTCAAACCTCCGGGATTATCTAGTGGTTGGCAGAGAAGCAGTGCGTATACCCCTTATCCTAAGGGAAACACAACTTCCCTTCGTCGGTTCGGCTACATGCCGGAGGTTCCATCATCGGCAGTGATACAAGAAAAATGACTGCCAATGCCGACACTAAACAGTCAGGCAGCATCCGGCCTCGGGTTTTCTCCGTATCTCAACTAATGTGGTCCTAGTAGTTGTAACGGTCTGTCAGGCAATCATTATAGATCGTTAGGGCTGGCATCACGCGCATGGACAACCCCACACGTGCCTACGCGCTTGCCTTGTGCTCCAAGTCAGGTCATCCCTATAAATACCCACCTCAAGCTATAATTTACGGCTCTTTTGTTGATTCTTATAGTTATATTGTCCTTTGGCATCCCTTTCTTTCTCCTTACTTAAGCTTCAGAGGCCCCTCTCGGTCACTGCCGACCGGTGGGCACTTACCTTTCTAGTTGCGGGAGCGAAACAGGTCTTTTCCCTTTCTTTGCAGGCTAGCCTTCAGCAACCCTCAGACATCCTACATGAGTCTTTATCCTATCCATACCTCGGGCAGATACCCAGAGATAGATTTCAGTCACCACATTTGGCGACCACGTTGGGGACTGTCATTCCTTAGATTCCGGTGACCGCACTCTCTTCCTGTCTACTCTCTTTCATCAGTTCTTACTTTCACGATGGGTGGCGAGAACACCCTCTCTCTTCTCAGGGACATCCTCCTCTTCCGTCGTACATGTCAGCCGGTGTCTTGGGATCGTCCACCTATAACACTTCAGAGCTTCTGCCATCATCAACACAGTTAGCAGATTAGCTACTTCAACAAAAGGATGATGAGATCGCCTCTCTTAAGGACCAATTGGCCAAGCTATTTGAATTTGTCATGAATCCTCCAGCAGCAGCATTCGATAGTCAGATGGATATGGAGAAATCCCCATCTCATACATGTACCGAGCAAACAATACTTTAGTCGGTACTACAGTGATTGGGCAGGCCGAATGATTACGGTCGCTCAAGCAAGACCAAGGCCTATGACCGAAGCCCCCCGTCTAAGTGCCAATCAGACGATAAGAATGTCCGGTCCTCTAAGCGCCGGACCCCAGTGATGTTGTGGCCAGCTCGTGTTCCGACAGGTCTTCGCATGAGACCCTATACATCTACGACAATTGTACCTATATCCATGTCAACCCAAGGGTTGTCATTGTCGACCCAAGGGTTGTCATTGTCGACCCTACAAAGGTACAATCGAAGGAGCGTCTGTATGCTCAACCGAAGGCTCGCAAGGAGAAGCCCCACGAGCATTCGGACAGGTACATGGACGAGTATAGGGTGACCGCCATGAAGGGTGCCGATATGAGAAAGACTATGGACGATGCCACGACTCTCCGTGTCTCCATTACGATTAAGACTTGTAGGAGCGGATCACCACAAAGAAGGCATGCACCGTCGACTACCCATCCGGATCAAGCCTTCCTCCAAGGCCAACTATCGACGCCAGACCTTGGCAGTTAAGTATGTCTCTAATTGTTAAAGAATTTGAGTCGTCAATCTTGTTGACCGACTTCAGTCTCCTCAAGTTCACCAAGTATGATCCGAAGACGATTTCCTTCACCCATCTCATCCACTATCGCCAGATCATCTCCCTCTACACCATCGACGATTCAGTCATGTGCAAGGTGTTCCCAACCATCCTTGGCACTCTTGGATCATTGTGGTTCAACAAGCTCTCGCCCCGTAGCATTACTTGCTACCAAGATCTTGAACGGGCCTTTATGACTCGATTCGTAATGAGCAGCAAGCATATGAAGGAGGTGGATGCCCTTATATATCTCTGGAAGTGATCGTAGGAGAGTCTTCGCTAGTACGCCGACTATTACTGGGAGCTCTTTAACGAAATCTAGGATTGCGATAGGATCGTCGTCACAACATCATTCAAGGTCGGCTTGTAGTTAGATAACTAGATCTTCAACGACCTAATGTTGCACCCACCGAAGTACATGGACGACCTCATGCTCCAGATTGAGAAATTTTGCCAGATAGAGGACCTTTTGGCTGAACGGGCAACCTACCACCCAGTGTCCTTCCCAGCAATCATAGAGCTTCGGTAGCCAGAGGCAGGTGAACACCATCAAATCTGAGCCGAAGCGCTAGCCAAAGCTGTACGACTTTATTGTCGAATCAACGGTCTTTACGGAACCTACCTATATGGTTCTCAAATACACCGAGAATCAGACGTTCTTCAGCTATCCGTACCACAAGCTGTGGACCGAAGGCAAGATAAAGGATAAAAGGGTCTACTGCACCTTCCACAATGGGCAGTGACACTTCACAACCGACTGTAAGCCCATCAATACATACCTGGAATGCCTCGTGCAGTAGGGGCACCTTGGCGAATGGGTCGACCACAAGAAGACCCAAGAGCGCGTCCAGACTGTCGGTGTAACGGTTGAGAAATTTATAAATCTATTTTTGGAATTTTAATTCCATTTCTTGGAATTTTGGTTGATTTAATATCCCAAATTCACGTCATTATCATTTATTCAGAAATTCTTGGTAAATGTACCTTCATTTGGGAGAAATAATTGATATTGGGTTGGTTCGGGTTGATTCGGACAAGTGTTGGGAGCCCAAAGGCCCACAGCCAATCCCCCATCTCCCCATTGCATATCGAAATGTGGGCAGTCTGGCCCACATCCCTACGTTTCATTTCGATATGAAACTGCCTCCCATGCCCTTCCAACACTTGCATTTCGATATGCACCATGCTTGCATTACGATATGCAAGTGCTCTGTCCTCATATTTCGATATACGTATTGCATTTCGATATGCATTATGCTTGCATTTCGATATGCAATGCTTCTGTTCATTCTCTTTGGTCCTGGTATGCCTTGTATTTCGATATGCAACTTGCATTTCGCTATGCAAGATTGTATTTCGATATATGGTCCTCTCCTTTTATTGCATTTCGATATCTATTATACAAAACAGCATGGTTGTCCCAGTCATATTTTGGATTTATTTCAATCATACTTAAAGTGTCTTAGTCATATTTTTTCGCCACGTCACATCATACAATATAGAATGATATGGATCCCACACATCTATTATACAAAACAGCATGGTTGTCCCAATCATATTTTGGATTTATCTTAATCATACTTAAAGTGTCTCAGTCATATTTTTTCGTCACGTCACATCATACATGATAGAATGATATGGATCCCATATATTTTCATATATATTTTTATACACATTTTTATACATGTATTCTTTACACATTTTTCATATACATCTATTATATCTATTATACAAAACATGATGTTGTCCCAATCATATTTCACATTTGTCCCAGTCATACATTTTTATCCCAGTCATACATTTTTATCCCAGTCATACATTTTTATCCCAGTCATACAATTGTGTCCCAGTCATACAATTGTGTCCCAGTCATATAAGACACTATGGCCAAACCCCTTCCCACGCTTTCTTTCTACACGACTTTTCACAGCCACCGACCAAAGTTTCGTTGAAAAAAAATACAGTGTTGAAACACCTGAACTTTCGTTGTACCTTTTGATATTGTGTTGCGCTTTCTATTCCGTCGTCATTTGCCATTGGCACGGGTTATACTAAAAACACGAATCGAGTGTTGTCACTCATCATGAGTGCAGGAGACACGAATTAGTGCCGAAGACACTACTAACACCCGAAGTTTTGTCGTACCCTTAGGTATTGTATTACGCTTTCTATTCTCTTGCCCAGTACCATCGGCACGGGCTATCACTAGTACCCTATATGTCGATATGCCCTGCCTTCATCTATATTTCGATATACAGACATGTGCATATCGAAATACAAATGCACTGTTTTATCTGTGCAGAGGAACAATGAGTCTGTATTTCGATATACAGTCCCATTGTATATCGATATACAGTGTCAGCAAACAATTTTTGGAGGCTTAAGTGAGGGGCATTTTGGTCATTCTGCTTGTGTTTTATACACACACTTAAGGAGAGAAACCCTCATTCTTGCCCAAAACATTTTCCCCCTTTTCTATCTGCCATTTTCTCTCTCTCTCTCTCTACATTTCAATAAATCTCTCTCCCTTCTTTCTAAGATTGTGAGAGAATGGTTGGGTTTTGAATAGATTTCTCTTCAAAAAGCTTGTAGAGTCTCTCAAGCTCTACACATCGGTGTGTTCGGATTATAGTGGTGTCAAGAGCCCTCACCCAGGGTTTGTTCCTGATTCATCTCCAAGGTAGAGTTTTCCACTCCTAATATCTCCATTATTAATATTCTCTCTTCCCTCCCCGAATACTTTTGTAGATTGAGGACGTTTTCGTATTCCTTGTTGCGGATAAGATTAGCCCCACAATTCCTTGGGTGTTTGAGTTCATTTGTACTTCATTGTACTCCCTAGGATATTAATTTCAAGATCCCTAACTTAATTTTGAAAATCCCCAATTTTTATGACAATCCTAATTTGGGTCTCTTTTGAAATGATGCAATTCATTTGGGGGAAAAGGACTGTATGACTTTAGTGTCGCTTGAAAATGGGGTTTTGGAAGTCAATTTGACAAATCATATTTTGGGTGAAAATATGAAATTAGGAGGTATGACTGCCTTAATCGATTGAATTAAATAAAATGATGAATTGAATGATTTAATTGGCCTAAACATGATAGATGATTTGGGTTGGCTATTAGACTTATTCGTGAATTTTGTTCCCTGAATGGATATGCACTCACGACATTACGCAATGGGGACTTGACTGGGCCCTCCCAACGGGTCGAGTAATTCGAGGAACTTTACGGGTAGTTTAGTTGACGAACTCCTACCGCGAAACTAGTTGAAACCTAATGAATCTTGAATTAATAATTACACATGACTTCTTTGTTTCGTCAAGGTGGGAAGATGCGGAATTTTATTATTGTCTCCATTGTTTCATCAAGGTTGAGATGAAAGATGAAAATACTATTCTCCTTGATTTCGTCAAGTTGAGCATTTTAGAAGAAATTCAAATAAATCGATGAGATTGGAGTTTGAAAGAACTTGGAAGATGGAATTTGGAATCACATGGTTTTAAAGTTATGAAAATGGTCCTCAATGCATGCATACTTTTATTTTTCTTGCACTCGCATCTCTTGTCCTAATTTTAGAAATATTTGGCTGTGGATTTTCTCTACTAGGCAATCGCCTAACCCTCTATTTTTAGGTGCCGATTCACATATCTAGCGGAGGACTTTGGGAACCATTCCCTAGCTTGCTTGGGAGTGTGGACTTGGATGCCATCCTTTGGGTATCCCTTATTTACTTTTGTTTTGCATTTCTTTAAAATTCATGTACGCGGACTGTATTTGATTTGGATTGTAAAACTCTTAAACTCATGGCTTGTATGCTTGTATTCCCCATTCCCCTTTATTCCGCTCTTAGATTCATGGTTGGATTGGGTAGATAGTTTTAAATTCAAGTACTTGTTGTCATATTTTTAATTTCAAAAAAATGGTTTGAAAATCGGGGGTATGACAACTTGGTATTAGAGCTTTCGGTTTCGAAAACTTAGGCCTTTGGGGAGATATTCGGTCTCAATAGGTGCATTGTTTTGACTTGCATTCATGTGATGTGCTTGGAGTGCTTGTGTGCATTGCATGAGGAACCAATATTTTTATAAGAATTAAATTGATGGGATCATTCTTGCAAATCTCAGTGGTATGTCCTAGGGTGATGTCGATCCTCTAGTTGACCCCTTGTCTTGGTCTTGTTATTTCTATTAGTTTGTTTCTGGTTGGTGATATCTCGCCTGTCCTTGCCTCGTTCTTGAGAAGTGGATCCTTGATTCTTGTATCTGTGGTTGTTTCTGGTTTGTTCTTGCCTCATGTCGAGATGTGGGCGCTGATTTTGGTGTTGAAGTCGATTCTTGGTAATTATGAATTGTTCTTTCTTCTTGTAGCTGATATGCCTCCATGTAGAGCTATGGGCCGTGGAAGGGGACATTGTGGACTTCCTATCCCTGACGCTAGTAGCCAGGAAGTCACAGGCCAGCATAGTGACTTTCCCGAGATTGTTCCTCCAGTTGTGCCAACTCCAGAGGGACTGGTTATTCGTGGTCCGCTTATGCGTGAGTTTGCGGCTGCAATGGTTGAGGCTAGCCGTGGAGTGGCTGTCCCTAGAGAGGTTCAGGGTGATCGTGCTGTTGATGTCTTTCGAGAGTTCCGTAGGATGGATCCTCCCAAGTTCAATGGGGAAGGAGATCTACTGGCTGCAAATCATTGGTTGTCGGAAGTTAGAAAGGTTCTAGATATGCTGAAAATCCAGGAGAATCAATTGAGGATTTCTTTTCCCTCATACCAGTTCATTGGTGAAGCTAATGAATGGTGGTCATCTATTATGGAAGCTCGTAGGGGTACATTGAGGGCATCTAGGGACTTCAAACCTCAGATTGCCCAGGACCCTATTGGAGCTATGTCTTCGATGGAGTTTGAAGCAGTTTTTGAAAGCCAGTATTTCCCAGAATTATATCGAGATCACCTCCGCTAGAAGTTTGAGAGACTAGAGCAAGGCTCCATGACAGTAACCCAGTATTCAGTCAAGTTCCAAGTGTTGTCCAGGTTTGCTTTTGACCTGGTGAGTTATGAAGAAAGAAAGTGCAAACGGTTTGAGAAAGGTTTGCATTCCTCAGTCCAAAGATTCGCGATGAGTCATAGGATCAGGAATTTTGCTGATATCGTGGAGTGTGCTCAGACCATTGAGCCGAAGAGAGAAGCTCTTAAAGAAGTTCGTGTTTGGGAACCGAGGAGGTAGGTGTCCGGTTCCAGTTCATCTTCTGGAAACTTTGGAGGGAAGAGGCAGCATGAGCGCTCCCGTTTCTCTAAGGGACATAGCTCACAACCCAGTATTGGAGGTCCTGGCCTCACTACCAACCTCAGGTTGTCTGTCATCGTTGCAACCAACCAGGACATTATCGCATCGAGTGTCCTCAGGTGTTTGCTTCGATTATGGTCAACCCGGTCATGTATCTCGAGGATGCCCCATCAAGGAAGGTGATCGCAGTGAGACTGGTTCTATGCAGCAGTCTCGCCCTGGACAGCATATGCAGATTGGTCCTTCTTCGTCAGGCCAAGGTTCTAGAGTTGACCGTGCCGGTTCCTCAGCTCCTGGCCAGTCATCAGGACACAAGGGTGGACAGGGCCGTGGTCAGTTCACCCAAGGCAGAGCTTATACTATGCCTGTGGCTCCTCCTCCTGTTTTGCCTCAGCATCCATAAGCTTCGGTTGTGCGGGGTACATATCTTATTTGTGGCTCTTTTGCTAATGTTTTGATTGATTCTGAAGCATCACATTCTTTTCTTGCTGCATCATTCACATCTATATTGGACTTGAAGTTGGAGGTATTGACCCCACCTATGATGGTAGAGACTCCTGTTGGTGGTTGAGTCCCATTAGACAGTGTTGTTCGTGATTGCCATCTCACCATAGAGGATTGGCCGTTCGTTTGTGATTTCATAGTGTTGTCTATGTCTGGTTTTGATCTCATTCTGGGTATGGATTGGTTGTTTACCTATCATGCCACTATCAACTGTCACCGTTGGCGTGTTAACATCCTAGCTCCAGAAGGAGACTTCTTCTACTTCTATAGGGAACGTTGTGAACCCCTAGAGTCCAATCAGTATGATCCAAAGAAGCAAGAATCTCTCCATTTCCTGTTGGCTAGTTTGTGTTTAGACAATGATGTCTCCCGTCCTATGGAGTTACCTCCAGTTGTTTCTGAGTTCCCAGATGTCTTTCTAGAGGAATTTCCTAGATTGCCTCCCGAAAGGGAAGTGCAGTTCTCCATTGATCTATTGCAAAGGACCTATCCCATTTCTATCCCTCCCTATCGGTTTGCTCCTGCTGAACTGAAGGAGTTGAAGGTGCAGTTGCAAGAATTGTTGGATTTGGGTTTCATTCGTCCCAGTTCGTCGCCTTGGGGAGCTCCTGCTCTGTTTGCCAAGAAGAAATATGGCTCTTTGTGTATTTGTATTGATTATCGGAAGCTGAACCGTGTGATTGTGAAGAACAAGTATCCCATGCCAAGGATAGATGATCTATTTGATCAACTCCGAGGCTCCATATACTTTTCCAAAATTATCTTACGATCGGGATACTATCAGTTGCTTTTTTGTGCCGAGGATGTCTCTAAGACAACCTTTTGGACTAGGTATGGTCACTATGAGTTCGTTGTCATGTCGTTCGGTATGACCAATGCCCTTGCTACCTTTATGGATCTTATGAATTGGATCTTCCGTCCATACTTGGATAGCTTTGTTGTGGTGTTCGTCGATGATGTGCTTATCTATTCTGCTTCTAAAGAGGAGCATCAGATTCATCTCTGTATTGTTCTTGAGATCCTCTATGAGCATCAATTGTATGCCAAACTTAGCAAGTGCGAGTTTTGGCTTCTCGAAGTGAAGTTCTTGGGTCATGTTGTTTTCAGTGGTGGTGTATCTGTGCACCCCGGTAAGATTGAGGCTGTGATGTCTTGGCCACGTCCTACCAATGTATTCAAGATTCGGAGTTTCTTGGTTCTTGCCGGTTATTATCGGCAATTTGTTTTGGATTTCTCTCGTCTGACTTCTCCCCTTACTCGATTAACCCGAAAGGGTATCCGTTTCGATTGGAATGACTCTTGTGAGGCTGCATTTGAGGAATTGAAGAGAAGACTGACTTCTGCACCTATTCTCATTGTTCCGGAGCGGGGTGCCGGTTATTCTGTCTATTGTGATGCATCTCACGATGGTTTGGGTTGTGTCCTTATGCAAGCCGACCGAGTGGTAGCATATGGTTCTAGGCAGTTGAAGGACCACGAGCTTAATTATCCAACCTACGATCTTGAGTTGTCTGTTATTGTTTTTGCTCTTAAGAGTTGGAGACATTATTTGTATGGTGAAAGGTTTGAGGTATTCTCAGATCATAAGAGACTCAAATATCTCTTCACTCAGAAGGAGCTGAATTTATGCCAACGAAGGTGGATGGAGCATTTGGAAGATTACGACTTTGA
>NMUG010006249.1:0-12690 GCA_002855965.1 Monotropa hypopitys | reverse complement strand
CTTTATTGCTACCAAGCCATGTCCTTAGGGCTAAAGAATGTCGGAACAACATACCAGAGAATGGTCACGTCTATGTTCCGGGCTCATATTGGCCGAACCATGGAAGCATATATTGATGATATGGTGGTAAAGAGTAAAGTAGCCCGGGACCACTTGGAAGACCTTCAACAAATCTTCAATGTGCTGAAGGAGCACCGGCTCAAAACTGGCTTTGGCACTTATCTCTGCATCTCGGAAATTGGCCCCTTACTTCCAGACCCATACTATTATAGTCCTGACGGAACACCCTCTAAAAGTTGTGCTCCGAAAGACAGACTTATCGAATTGTAACTCAAAATGGGCGTTGGAGCTAGCCAACTCCAACATCCGATATCAGCCCCGGACTGCTATCAAAGCCGAGGTGCTGGCAGATTTTGTGGCGAAGTTTTCCCCAGACCAGATGAAGATGATCCAGTAGGGTCCTGGAACAATCGCCTAGTCCCTAAAGCAACATCAGCTCCTGGGACCGATTCCGGATGGAAACTTTATGTGGATGGGGCATCAAATAATAGAGGTTCCGGAGCTGAAATTGTGATCTGTTCTCCGGACGGAATAGTTCATGAGCATGCAATTCACTTGGAGTTCCCGGTCTCCAATAATGAGGCTGAGTATGAAGTCATGCTTGCGGGCTTACGAATGGCATTAGAGCTGGGAATCACGGGTCTCACCACTTACAGCGATTCTCAACTTGTGGTCAATCAAATGACTGGGAAATATGAGGCCAGGGACGACAGAATGGGCTATTACGTTCAGCAAGCCAGGGAGCTGGCAGGGAATTTTTTAAAATTCACCCTCCTATAAATAGGACGGGAGCACAATGTACACGCTGACGTATTAGCCGAACTGACCTCTGTCCATGACTCGGAACACCCCCGGACCATCACTGTAGGGACACTTCAGCGCCCCAGCATTAATCCGAGGGAAGAAAGGGAAGTCCTTAATATTAATCTGGATCCTAGCTGGATGGACCCAATTGTAGCATTCTTAAAAGATGATGTTCTCTCGACTGACAAGAGGCGAGCTCAATAGATTGAACACAGGGCAGCCCGGTATTGGCTCTCACCGGATCAAAAACTTTATAAACGGTCCTTCTCCGAACCATACCTCCTCTGTGTTCATCCAAGTATGGTCCAGACCGTCTTAAGAGAGATTCATGCCGGGAGCTGTGGATGCCACTCTAGAGGAAGATCCTTGGCCCACCGGGCCATCACCCAGGGATATTGTTGGCAACAATGCAGTCTGACGCAAGGGTCTTGGTCCGGAAGTGCGACAGTTGTCAAAGGTTTGTCCCGATCATCCATCAATCGGCGGTAGATCTACAGCCCCTGACCAGTCCCTGGCCCTTTGCCCAGTGGGGCCTGGATATCATGGGAAAAATCCCTACCGCTCCCGGAGGATTCAAATTCCTCATCACAGCCACGGACTACTTCACAAAATGGGTGGAAGCAGAGCCACTAGTGACCATTGATGAGTCGGACGTAAAGTGCTTCATCTAAAGAAATATTGTGACCAAATTCGGGGTGCCATATGCTTTTGTGTCAGACAACGGAGCACAGTTCGTCGGAAACTTATTCACAGAT
Organism: Monotropa hypopitys; assembly: GCA_002855965.1. Taxonomy (NCBI): domain Eukaryota; kingdom Viridiplantae; phylum Streptophyta; class Magnoliopsida; order Ericales; family Ericaceae; genus Monotropa; species Monotropa hypopitys. Next base: position 11,071 of record NMUG010006249.1, on the reverse strand, counting down.
TTCTGTACAGAATATGGGATCCGGTTCTATAACTCTACTCCTTGCTACCCTCAGACCAACGGTCAAGCCGAAGCTTCCAACAAGACGGTTCAGTACGGTATAAAGAAAAGCCTGGTGGCAGCCACAGGAAGATGGACCGAGCAATTATACCACGTCCTGTGGGCTTACCGGACCACACCCAGAAGGCCAACCGGCCAAACACCTTTTTCCTTAGCGTTTGGCATGGAAGCAGTCATTCCCTTAGAGGCAGGATTGCCAACAATCCAGACTGAATACTTCAGCCCGGAGCATAATGATCAGGCCACTACAAAGGACCTGTATTTAGCAGAAGAGAGAAGGGACGGTGCCCGCATCAAACTTGCACTCTATCAACAGGGATTGGCACAGTCGTACAACCGAACGGTCCGGGTGCGGATATTCAAGCCAGATGATCTGGTCCTACGGAGAACAGTGGGGGCAAACAAGAAGCAGAAACTTGGTCCCAATTGGGAGGGGCCCTACCGAGTCACAAAAATCATACACCTCGGTTCCTACAGGCTTGAACACTTAACCGGACGAAAGATTCCAAGACCTTGGAATGCAAAAACTTTAAGGATGTACTACCGTTGAAATGGTTTGTACCCTGGCCACTTGGCAGCATTTTTTCTTGGATATTTTCTTCATTGTACTAGGGCAATTGCCTTGGCCACATTGTTGCCAGTCAATAATTTACATAGCCATTTTAATTTTTACATTTTCAAGAATTATGGTTCGGAAGGACAGGAAGGGCTTTTGCCCCAGCCAAGTTTGGCAGGTTCTGTATGTTATGGTTCAGAAGCAGTGGGGGCATATACAGTAAGAATTTGCCCCAGCCAAGATAATTACCCTGGCCAATCATTGGCAGGAAAAATTTGGACCTGTCTGAAGTAAAATACTTCGCACAAATCCAAATGGGGGCATATGCAGTTCATCCGGACTTCCATTCAAAAACCTTACAAAAAAACATCCCAACAAGTCCAAACTTGGTACACAAGTCCAAACTTGGTACACAGAAACAAAAATTACAGTCAAAAGAAGGAAAAGACGGGCATCTACGGCGCACTGCACAGGACTACATTAAAATTATGTCGCAGGTGGAGAATCAGCTCCCAGAGCAGCTGACTGAGAAGGATCGGTGATCACCGGACCAGAGCTTGATGGCCGGGGGAAGGGAGCCCGTAGGAGGGAGTTAGCTGGCACGCCCGCAACATTGAGGCCTTGAAGATATCCTTTTCGGATGGCCAGGTCCACCTGCTTCTGGTACTCCACCCCCGTCGCCTCAAAACCGGTTTCATAGCCCGCAGCATCAGCCTCCTCCAGCTCAGTCTTGTGCTTCTCCGCATCATCTGCCCGGGTCTTCTTCTCAGCCTCCAAAGCCTTAATTGCCTCACTCTTAGACCGGGTGGCCACCTTCACCTTATCTTGAAGAACCGTCCTTTCCGCCAACCCGGACTGCACGACCTCTTCCGCTTTCTTCCGGAGCCTCATCTCCGAAGCAAGAGAAGCCTCCCAGGATACAGTTTTTGACCAAGCTGCATAAGTTCGCTGAATCCCCTACAATCCCGAAACAAAGGAGTTAGAGTAGATAATCCAGACAATGACAAACAAATGAAAGCAATACCTGAAACATTGCTGTCAGTCTGGCGGAAAATAGTTCATCCTCAGTCTTGGGAGACTTTCTTCATCCATCGGCAACATGATGGCGCGGGCAAATGATGGGGCCACCCCGGAGTAATGACTGAGTCAATGTTGGTCATCACCCGATCATTAAACGTGAAGTTCGGGTGCCAGAGTGGAGGGGCTAAAGAGCTGTCCTCCGCCAGCATCTGGTCTAGTTCGGCAGCAAATTGATCCGCTGGGATGGCCCCAAAATCCAGCCTCCTCCTCTTATTGGAGGATGAGCCCATGGGATCCTCCGGAAGGTCCAGAGATTGAAGAGATGGCTTGGCAGTAATGGCAGCAGGAGGGGCATCCTCCAGAGAAACCTCAGGACGGCCCCCGAGCAAGTTCTAGACTTGGATTGCCTTTCTTTTCACCATCAGAGGTGTCTCGGGAGTCTCAGATTCTGTCCTCTCTGGGCTATCAAGATCGACGATGGTACGGGAAACTATCCGGACAGGAGGAGGAGTGGTCGCTTGAGCCAGAGGCCGGGGCTTCGGGTCCCTCCTTATGATGAATGACTGGTAGGAGGGCTTGTAATCAAGCAAAGTAAGAACGTCCCGGGTCGAGAGCGGAATCTCGAAAAGCCTATCTATCCGGTTCTTAGCGGTCTGATTCTTGTTCCGAGAAACTGTCCAGGAAAGTGCACTCAGAATGAACGGAAGATTAAAGAAATGTACCGGATCAAAAATCAGCAAATGAAAAGATGGAAAACTCACCAAGGCTCCCAATTTCCCAGGGAACGGGATCTTCTGGGTTATTAAACCCTCCCCGGACCGCAACGAATTCGTTTGCCTAGGGGTCTGAATCAGGAAGTCGGTTAAACACTGACCCATATCTCTTCTGGGTCACAGAGAAGTATCGTTGCGACGCCTTGTTTTGGTTAATAGAATACAGCCCGAAGAATTCGGGCATATTGATGTTAAGGTTGAACATCCGGTTCAGTTTAACCAGGGACATCACGATCTGGTAAACATTTACCGTGAACTGAACTGTCATCAATCCGAGGGTATTTAGAACCTTTACAAGCAGTCTGGTTATGGGAAACCGGAGCCCTCCCTCTATGATCACTATGAGGGGAACAATAATTTGCTCCCTCCGGTGTTTGATATCCGGGGCACCATTCGCATCCAGAGGCACAAGTTCTACCAGGACATCGTCCGGGATAGAATATTTCCTCCGGAATTGTCCAAGGTTCGGCCTACTGGAAAAGTATGTTGCAAAGGGGCTAAGCCCGTCCGGTTCAGCAACTACCCCGCTTGGCTCGGCAGCACCACCCCCGTTTCCCGACATGAAGACCTAATCAGAGGAAAAGGGAGGAGATCAGAAGCAGTGGTCCGGAAAGGGGGTCGCACAATGGGCACTGTAGCAAGGCTACTGTGCCCTAGGAGATGCTACCTTGCGCAGGAGACTCCACGTCCAGAGAGTAGGGGGAGGTATTTTGACCCAGATTCAAGGAAAAAGGAAAAGAACTGCGTAAAAAAGGATTACCTGGCTGAAAGAAGGATCGAAGTGTTGAAGAAGACAAAGGAAAAAGATTGAAAGTTAGCGAGTTGGTGCATTATCTCTGGGTGACGAAAAGAGGGGAGGCAAGGGGGATACTGAGTTTATATAGTCGTCAATATGGCGGTTCGAATTCAAAACGGACAGACACATTTTTTAAAACATGGGCCCCAGGATTACAACATGTGTCCGGAAAGTTCCAGAAAGCATATTGCAATCGTAGGATGAGGCACAATGCCCAAGGTCTGGTTTCGGACTGTCCGTGAGACGGACACTCACATTATGGCCATAAAGGCAGAATGCTCCCTGACCATTATGGTTAGCATAGTCGAGAGACGTGGATCGGTTTGGTTCTTATCCAGAATACAAACTCAATATTTGCGGCCCAGTTGGACCGCAAATATTGAGGGGCTATTGTTGTAACCGAACCATGCAAGGCCTACGGGCTGGATCAAGGAGCAAGACCGTTGGGGGCAGGCCCAACATGGGCAGGATGGGTTGGTTGGACCAACTGTAGGGCTACCGTCCCAGCATGGCATTTAGTCCGCGCGGCAGAATCAGTGCTACGGTAACCCGGTAGGGGTACCTGGCACCGGACCATTCTGGTCAGGACATGACGCATGGGCTTCAACCCGGTCTAATGGTGCCTCGGTCGAGAGTGATGTCTCCGGGCTACGGCCCAATGGGCACAATGTAAAGCACATAAGCAATGTGTCATCGGACCAATGCACCTCGGATCACCTATGATTCCGTCTTGCTGAGTATGGAAAGTTTGGGAGATCCCGGATATTGCGGCAAAATATCCGGGCCAGTTACCGATAATGGTGCCGGATTGGGCGTACTACGAGAAGGCTATAAATACAACCATTGCAGAGCTGGGTAAGCTCACAGAGCTATTACTCTACTACATTATTCTCTCAAAGCATTCATCTGAATTAGGCATCGGAGTGCCATTCCGGCGGACGGTGCCGAGCAGTTCTAACATTTGTTAGTGATTGCAGGGGCCATTTGAAGGTTGATTGCTTTCGGATCCTTGGTAAGCAGGTCGTGTCAAGAGTCCAGGAACCCACACAAGGGTTTTCACTAGTTTGTGGTTTTGGTGATTAAGATAGACTATGCTAAGTAAGACGAGGTGTGCTATTAGATGCTTCGTGCATCGATTCGAAATGTTCTAGTAAATGATTCATGCTAGGCGGAAGATAGCTTAGGGCGATTGACAAATCGTAAATCTCATTGGCGATTATCGAGAGGGATTGTAAACTCTAGCAATAATCATAGTCGATAAGAATAATAAATCGGTTGTATACATAACTTTTTTATGTTGTGGTAGTTGATTAAAATCGTTACAATTTCTCCTCCATAGTTTCATCAATTTAATTACTTAATTTTGATAAATTATGAATAGACAAAAGCTTAGAGAATGAGTAGGGTCTCATCCTCCTTTTATATTAATAGAGAAGAAAATAAATTACATCAAGACCACCTAGACATAGGGTTTATTACAGAACATAAAATAATAATAATAACATTAACATTATTCCAACACTCCCCCTCAAGCTGGAGCGTAGATGTCTCTCATGCCCAACTTGCTAAGAATTTCATGAAATGATTTACTGCCGATTCCACTGGTAAGTTTCTCTTTGATAAAATGACGGTCAATCTCAACATGCTTTGTCCTATCATGTTGGACTGGATTATTAGCAATGTTTATAGTTGTCTTATTATCACAGTATAGACGCATGACATCAGAAGAAGCAATTCCCAAATCGTTTAATAGTAACTTGATCCACAAGAGCTCACACACTCCTTGTGCTATTGCTCTGAATTCGGCCTCTGTACTGGATCTGGCAACTATATTTTGTTTCTTACTTCTCCATGTAACTAAATTTCCGCCAACAAAAGTACAATACCCCGAAGTGGACCTCCTGTCAGTAATAGAGCCTGTCCAATCAGCATCCGTATAGACTTCAACTCTAAGATGTGCATGTTTAGTGAAATAAAGGCCCTTTCTGGAGAGGATTTCAAGTACCTTAGAATTCTCATGACTGCATCCAGGTGCATGGTCTGGGGAGCATGCATAAACTGACTTACCATACTAACAGCAATAGCAATATTCGGATGAGAGTGAGATAGATAAATGAGTTTTCCCACTAGTCTCTGATAACTTCCTTTGTCCACAGCAGCTCCTCCCCCATCTGCACTCCGTTTCAGATTAGACTCTAAAGGCGTGTCACAAGCTTTGCAGCCAAGCATCCCTGTTTCTTTTAATAGGTCAAGAACATATTTTCTTTGACAAATAAAGATCACATGCTCTGACCTGGCAACTTCAATTCCCAGAAAGTATCTCAGGTTTCCCAAGTCCTTGATTTCAAACTCATTTGCCAAATATCTCTTTAACCGAGAAATTTTCTCTCCATCATCTCCAGTAAGCACTATATCATCCACATAAACAATGAGAGTTGTGGTCTTACCCTGTGGGAAATGTTTCACAAATAATGTATGATCTGTTTGAAGCCATATTTTAACATAGCCTGAGTAAACCTCTCAAACTAGGCCCTAGGAGATTGTTTGAGACCATATAAAGACTTCCGAAGATGACACATTTTTTCCTTGGTTTGAGAAGCTTCAAACTATGAGGGAATATCCATGTACACCTCTTCATCCAGATCACCATGTAAGAAGGCGTTCTTAACATCAAACTGATGAAGAGGCCAATCTAAGTTAGCTGCAAGAGAGAGAAGGATCCTGGCAGAATTCATCTTAGCAACAGGAGCAAATGTCTCTTGACCAGTCCACTCCGTAGGTCTGGGTAAAGCCATTTGCGACCAATCGAGCCTTATATCATTCTCTCGAATTGTCTACCTTGTGTTTAACAGAATACACCCATTTGAACGCCACAATGCATTTACCCTTAGGTAACTCGGTCAACTCCCAAGTGCCACTCTTACAAAGGGCCTTCATTTCCTCTACCATGGCAAGTTTCCATTCAGGAATAGCAAGAGCATCCTGAAAGTGATTAGGTATACTCACATAGGAAAGTTTAGGCACAAAAGTTTTATACGATGAGGATAAGTGAGAGTAGGACACACAATTAGATAAGGGATGTTAAGTGCATAATCTCACACCTTTTCGTTGAGCAATTGGGAGATCAAGATCAGTGATCATTGGATCAATAGAATTTGTAGAGTTAATAGTATCACTAGGAGTAGAGTTACCTGGACTCTCATCAATGACATGAGATAGCGATAAATGGTCAGAAATGGTCTCTTGTATCCAGTTAACTTTCTGCCGAGCTTTGTCTCTTGTTGACCCTATATTTTTTATGATGTGTTTTAAATGGTTTTATCCCACAAATTTAGTTTATAATAAAATGATTTCAATTCCTTGATTTAAGCTTAAAGATTGAAAATCTATTTATTCAAGGAAATTATTCATAAAGCTTGAAATATTTATATCATTGTGTTTTTATCAAATGATTTTATAAAAACTAAGGAAATATGCTAACAAAGTTTAATTATCTTTACAATACTTTCTTTAGGTCCCTTGTATGTTGAATTGACTTAGTTTGATTATCGGGCATCCTAGTTGTTTATAAAACATGCTTAGAAAATGTTTATGCTTTCAAGGTTATTTTTACTTACATTTTCTAAGTCATGTTCTTCAAGAAAGTTGCAGAAAATCAAAATACCAAGCCAAGAGATCAAGCCTCAAAACATTCTAAGCATCACAGCTCCCAAAACACCAACCGGAACCCCAATCAGATCACCGTCCGGATCACTGACCGACATACCGGTTCATCAAAAATCTTGCAGTAACTTCTGGCCTATCCACCTGCACACCAGCCGGCATATCGCTCGGTATACCGGTCCGGCTACCGATCCTTGCATTTTTCTGGCAGAAGGTTTATGCTTTCATTTTTATCGAAATTAAGCCTAACTGGCATACCGGTCCAGTGCAATTTTAGGCAAAAAGTCCAGAAAACTATTTTTAATTGTCCAATTAATTACCACAATGCCACCCAACAGCTATAAACGGTTAGTTTCTTATTTGTGGCTATATAAACATGTGTTGGGGTCCTTAATACCCCAAGAGAATGCTCCTACAACTTCTATATTGAGATCTCTCTCAAATCTCTCTAGAATCTCTCTCAAAATCTCTCCTTGTAATTTCTTATATTTTCACTTGAGAGAAAATTTTGTATCACTTGTAATATCTTAGAGAGAGTTGCAATCTTCAATTGTAAGAGGAAGGAAGTGCATTCCTCAATCTCTATCTACATTTCACTTGTATTGAAGTCAAGTTCTTGGATTGAAGAATTTGCAACAAGGTTCAAGGCACCCGGAAGCGCTCAAGGTAGATAGCACCTAGAAGACTATCAAAGGTTGAAGTGCACCCGGAAGCAACTCAAGACAACGGTTCGTGGACACCCGGAAGATTCACAAGGCTAGGAGTTTGCCCGGTAAATTAGCTCAAGGCACTTTGTAAGGTTTGATTACCATCGTTAAGGTAATTCTTACTTAGTGGAACCCTTATACTTTTAAGGGAAGTGGACGTATCTTAGGCCGTGAACAAGTCTAAGGGAACAAATAGATTGTTTTGTATAAAATGGACTCTGTAGTGGTTCTTGAGAAAAAATGTGTTTCTTTCGTGTAGAATTTGTGGGACATGGCACTTGTAGGAAAGCAAGGTTTTCAGTTCGCACACAATGGATAGTGGTGTACAAGTCACTTATCTGAAGTATGTATCCATGTGTGAACTGTGCAAATGGGTGTTAATGAAAATAATTTTTGGCAATCTATTTTTTGTTGGCTTCCCACTTGTCTTCGGATGCATAAAATGAAAAAAATTGTCCTAAAAACTTATAATGACTCGTATGATGATGTAGAATGTCAATGTTTGATTTTTGATGATGATGATGTTAAATAAAATTTTTTTTTGCTTGACATATGATTATGAATGGTGAACTTGTGTCATGATTAACTTTAAATGTCTATGAAATTTTATTTTTATTTATTTTTTTATTCAATGTATCCCCAACGTATCGTATCCTACTTTTTGAAAAAAATACGTATCCGCGTATCCGTATCGTATCGTATCCGAATCCGTGTTTCATAGCTCCGGAGTTGAACCGTGATGTCCTAATTACTATTAATAATTGTATAAATGAAAACTTATACCTTTAAAATAGAAATCTGGTAGTTTTTGTATTTATTCCTTGTTCATGATGAGTCCCACATCGGAAATCTTGAAAAAAGAAACTTATAAGGTTGCTATGTGGAGTGCAGTCCCACATCGGAAATTTTAGAGGAAGACTCATGTTGGAGCTCTTATAAACTTACAAGGCTGTTGAGTGCATTGTACTCCTAAGTCCACGTGTAGGTGGGCCCTTCAACTTAGCCCATGTGTGGCTGTCAAAAGTATTGAGCTTCAGTACAAACTTAGTCACTCCATCAACCCACCTGAGTTGTTTGACCCGCGAGCTTCAGTACAGAGTATTTTCCTAGAGCTTTATAGAACATTGTGCAGGTCAACGGTTCAACCGCTCTTCGGAGCTGGTTTTTAAAAATTAAACCGGTTTCTAGGATATATCGGCTGTGAAGTATCGGGATCAGAGATAGGTCTAGTCCGTTTTTTAAAACATTGTCCTAGACTATGTGTTGCTCCTGGCGCCCTAGGTCTCCCTATTCGTAAAACAAACATGTTCTCTCAATTGGACCTTAATGCATGTTTCGTTGGTTTTCAATTGCATGTAAGTATTAGTCTTGGTTTTTATGTGGAGAATGGGTTCCCTATCCACGACACCTTTGAGCCTCTTATATCATCAGGTGGAGGTGGAGTTCTGACATATGTTATTGCTCCACACACCACATCAATCATTGTTTTTTTGCGCCCATTTTCCCAGCTCATGTTTCCTCCATGTAATTGCTATTTATAAGGATATTATTTAAAACATTTAAAGAACCCAAAAAAAAGGTAGGCTAAACATCATTCACATGCTCCTAGTCCTACTAAAAGGGTCTATAGTGTTACTTACTTTCATTACATTCATCTAATTTATGGTTGCTAAGAAATGGTTGAAATTTGTACTTTATTGATTTTTTCCCATATTTTACTTCATCTTTGTTCGGGTTACGTTGCAAAAATATCCTTTTCGCATGTATTCAGCTTTCCATGACAAGGATAGGAGAGAGCAAAATAAAACACCATGCAACCCACCCCACCCAAAACCCCTCCAACCCCTCGCACCCAGGGGGAGAAAATAATCGAGATAATTACATTTCAAAATGAACAAATACTCACAGTATAAACACCAACTTCAATGCACTTCTCTGCCCCAAGAATCTGAACAAGCATTGCAAGTAATTGCGCTTGATCAGGGGATACCTGTCAAATAAAGAAAATTTCATATTTCATGAATGAGGAATAAAAAGGAAGCAGTCCAACCATCAATTATGTGTCTCATTCCGGCCAGGTACACACAAAGATGGGGACAGGTCACATATGTCAGTTGGTCAGGGGAGTGCACAAAATACTGGCCTAGATATACCACGTCCAGAACCAAATGCTCCTCGGCTACATTTGAGTATGGATTTTGTGTTGGGACTCCCAAAGATTGCAAAGAGATACGACTCTTTCCTTGTTAAGATAGGTCATTATTCCAAAGTCACATTACCTGCCTTGATCGCATACTAAAGATGCTACACCTTGCTCGTTCTTTTTCAAATAAGTTGAGACTCGTGGTGTTCCTTGTTCCATAGTTTTGGTAGGGATGTCACATCCATTGGCCTTTTTGGGAGGGCTTCATGGCAAAAGCTTGGGACTGATATGAAAGATTCCAGGTACATGTCATCCACAAATTGACTGGCGGACTAACATATTGTTATGGCCTGGATTTTATACATAATTTTCCAAACATTTCTCATATCCAAAATATATTTCAAACACCATAATATCCCATAATAAAATGAAGTGTCACATTCATACCATGAGTTTTAAACAACCATTCCAAACCAAATTCGAATAGCGGAAGCACAAATTTAGTTTACAGCACCAAATAATAATTTCACATTTCCAAAACATCAACCGAATAAAATAGAGTTACAAAGCAAAATCACCAAAACAATGATGAAATGATAACTCTAAATCTTCAAACCATGTACTCCAACGATGTTATGCTCTCCAGTCTATGGCTGCGGCTTAGCACTTGAAAAATATTGTTTGAGCAAATCATGTGCCCAGTAGAAAAAACATTATTCAATACTATATATGAGTGTGGTACGTTGTGCACGTGTCGTGGAATCCTAGGATGCATGTGATGATATACTTGGAGAGTTCCATTAACTTTCATTTCCAACAATGCCAATCCAATCTACATAACGAGATTAAAGATTTGTTCAACATCATATGCCTTAACGGAATTAAGGACTTGTCAATATTCCATCACTTTCTTTCACATTATGAGTTAATTGAGTCTATTTCCTAGGTGGATCGCCCGTCAGCTAACCACCAGTATAGTTCCTCGGTTTTCCCGACCATATGGAACGGTCCAGTATTCACTCATTGTGCAATGTCTTGGGTCATATCTACCCGGAAACGAAATTCATGGTAATAGTCAACACAATTAATTCACAATTTTCTCAAGCACAAAATGTTTGTCCATCATTTTAAATTCAATTCATTTCATCATGCATGTTAGGGAATTCCTCCACCTAAACCATGCCTACAACATGAGTTTGTGAATGTCATGCAACATATGCCTCCAACTCTCCCAACATGAAATTTTAGACTCCAATTTCACATTTACATAATCAATTTTATATGAACTGATCAATGGGCTCAAAAGCCCTAAATTTCCTTCATGATCAAAACCCTAGATTTCTCATATTTGGGG
>NMUG010006248.1:0-12684 GCA_002855965.1 Monotropa hypopitys | reverse complement strand
TCTTTCATATATTTGATACAATCTGCCTCCATGGTCATCCAATAATATCTGATTTGCAAAATTTTCCGAGAAAGAGAATGTCCGCTCATATGAGGCCCGCGGGTTCTTTCGTGTATTTCTGTCATGAATTCGCTGGCAGTAGCAGCATCTATACATCACAGAGGACCGTGCATTGATCTTTTAAATAACACTTTACTGCAAATAAAGAAGTGGACTGCTAATCTTCGCATTGTCTTTCGATCATTCACCGCATCTCCTTCTGGGAATGCCCCAAACTGCATGAATTACCTAATGTCGCTGAACCAAGGTTGGCCATCTTTTTCTTCTAACATAATTGCACGGTATGTGGGCAACTTCTCGATTCGATTTGTATAACGGGAATCTTATCTTCGTTATAGAATCGGATTGCTGCGGCCAGAGTTGCTAATGCATCCGTAAATGAATTTTCCATTCGAGGGATATGGTAAAAATTGATATTTCTTGAACTTCACTCGTAATTATTTGACCTTCTGATGATAGGGGTCAACTTCGGATCCTTGGTCCTATAGGTCTCGTTGCTCTGTTGTATAATTAGATCTGAATTAGCATACACCGTTAACTTCTGGATTTTATATTCAAGGGTCATTTGCAACCCTAGAATGCACACTTCGTACTCCGCCATGTTATTAGTAACGATATATTCTTCTTCAAAAGTCAATTTTGTTGCAGCAGGCAAGTGAGTTCCTTCTGTTGATATGAGTACCGCTCCTATCCTGGCTCTTTTTTGATTATTTGTGCCATCGAAGAACAACCTCCATCCTGGCAACTCTTATTTACTATCTATTTGTGAACAGAATATTCCCTCGTCTGGAAATAGAGGCTCCATTGTCTTATCATATTCTAATGGATTTTCTGCTAGATACTCTGAGATTACTCTTCCCTTGATGGATTTTTGTGTGTCAAAGATGATATTGAATTTAGTCAAGATCATATGCCATCTTGCAATTCGGCTTGACAGCGTTGGCTTCTCAAAAAGATATTTTAGGGGATCCATTCGAGAAATAAGATATGTAGTATGGTGGATAATATATGACGAAGTCAATGACATACCCATGCTAGCACACATCAGGTCTTCTCTAATGCTGAGTAAGTTTTCTCGTACGCCATGAATTTCTTGCTTAAATAATAAATGACTAGCTCTTTGTAGCCATCTTCTGACCACTGCCTGGCATACATCCTATAGAGTTGTCGAGCATAGTGAGGTACATGAAGAGTGGCTTATATGGCTTCAGCGAGACTAAGACCGGAGGATTAAAAAAGTAATGATGAATCTTCTTGAAGTCTTCCTGACAATCGTCTGTCCATTCTTAAGGCTCATTCTTTCGCAACAGCTGATAAATAGGATCACATACTTCCGTTATTTGGGATATAAATCGGCTGATGAAGTTTAGTTTCCCAAGGAATGATCAGATTTCTTTGACTTCTCACGGGGTTGGCATTTCCTGAATGGCCCGTACTTTTGCTAGGTCAACTTCAATGGCCTTCTGGATGATTATGAATCCTAGCAATTTTCCAGATGTTACTCCAAAGGTGTATTTGGCTGGATTCGTTTTCAATTAATATTTTTGCAGGCGCTCGAATACTTGTTTCAAACTCAAAAGATGCCCATGTCGTTACCAGGACCTGACAATCATATCATCTACATAGATTTTTACGTCGTGATGCATCGTGTCATGGAAGAGTGTTACCATTGCTTTCTAGTAAGTGGTGCCTACATTCCTTAACCCAAACGGCATCACTTCATAATAGAAGACTCCATGTCACACTCTGGAAAAATTAAATTATTTTTCCATTCGTTTCAAATAAAAATTAATTAATTAAATCTCCTTTTTTTGCGATTTAATTTTATCATCGTTCGGTTTCCCGCGGTTCATATTTTATTCTACCGGTCCTGTCTGAGTGAGAGAATTCTTGGTTTGTGAGGTTTTGTGTTTTGAGTGCGGGCGAGCCATTGTGGTGGAATTCGGGTCGCTTCTTAGTTGTCGGGGATTGTTCGTAAGTCGGGTGAAAACATTTAAATCCCTTTTAATTAAATGGTTTTATTTTTAAAATAAAAATCAAAAAAGGGAAAAGGGTTGCTACAGAATCGGGCTCCCCTTCCGCTTTTCCTCTTCTCCCCCCGATCCCTCCTACCTGAAACCCTAAGGGGTTTCCCCTATTTTTGCACCGCCGCTCACTCTTCCCTCTCCCTCACCTCCAGCCGCCGGCCGTCCCCTCTCCCGGCGACCTCTCCTCTCCCTCATCTGCGAGCTCCCTCCCCTCTCCTCTATCTCTGCGCGAAAATCTCTCTCTCAGCTCCCTCCTCCCTCACTATCTCGAACTCTCTCCCTCCCCCTCTCCTCTCACCCGAGCTCTCTCTCTCCCTCTCACCCACAGGCCTCTCCTCTCCCCTCTCCACTCTCCCCTTCTCCACGTACCCACACCCACACACAACTGTATGTGTGGTGGTTGCATCAGCGAATGGCGCACGGTGGTGGTGGTGGAGATGCGTGGGCAGTGGTGGTGGATTGGCGGCTTTGGATGGTGGTTGGGTGGTTACGCGAGGTGGGTGTAGCAGCAACCATGGGTGTTGAGGTGCGACGTGGGTTGCGTGGCTACAACATAGGATGGACGGATGGTGTCGCGCGATGATTGAAGCTTCACGTCAGTGGGTAAGCCTCTCGATCTCTCTCTCTTTATTGTACGACATCATTTATCGTCCATTAGTGACTATCTGTTGGGTTCTATAGGTGCCAGCTCAATCGAGCGGCGATAATCTGCGACGCACGACTGTCAGGGCCTTGACCACCACTAGTCGTCGCATCAGAAGGTATAACTTATCCCCTGTTTAATTGTTGTTGAGTCGCGATTGGTGGTTTATGTCTGTGGGAGGCATAAGGATGGGTCTCTGTTGTTGTTGTTGCTTATTTCTGTTAGTTCGGTTATTTGGATCTTGTAGGTTGCCGTCAAACTTTTCCAGCGGTCTCCTCTGGCTAGCTTTAACTGAGGTAGAGTTTTCTATCCCTCTTGTTTGTACTGTTGGTCTTCTACTTTCTCCCTCGCGGTTGTATAAAAAACAAACCATAGTTTTAATCACTTGTACGAAACTGATATCGTTGGTCGTCGTTCATCTAAATTAGTCGCGTCGAGTATTGTCTAGGGTCTCTATGCAATCCCTAGGAAGTAAATTGTTCGATTTCGAGTTTGATTGTGAAAAGCCCCAATTTTTTGTGAAAACCCATCGTCGTCGATTTATAAAATTGAATTGGGGACATGCATTTGATTTAGAACCTTGTAGTTGAGAATGGGTTTTAAAAAGGATATATCGATACGTTTTGTGGAAATCGAACTATTGGAATGTTTTATGAATGAATGACATGTTTTATGAAACGGATGGAAATCTTTTGGAAATGATGAAAGGAAAGTCATATTTTGGATTGACACGTCGACTAGGAGGTTGTTTGCCCTAGGTCGCACGGAATGGTTTAATATAATAAAAATGTGACATTGGACTCTATACGAAGAAATACTGTTGAGTTGGCTAACATTATTCGGGTAGCTGGATTTTAGTACCTTGAGTGGCTACTAGGAGCACTTACAACATTGCACAATGGGGGGTTGTCTGGCCCTTCCCGACGAGTTGGGAAATACGAGTATTTTGACGGTTAGTTGGCTGATCCCCAACTATCTCAGAATTAGCTGAAACTCAATATATTATTTGATACTGCCCTTATTGTATAAAAGGTGCAGAATGGAAATTGGAACACTTGGAATACGTTTGGAACAACGAAAATGAGTCTTTACTTGTATAGCTTTGACACTTGGACACCTTCTCCCTTTTGGCCTTATCTAGGCAAACGTTGGGAAAATGTTGGTTATACTCGCTCTCTTGTCTCGAGTCTTGGTTAAACATAAGTATTTTACTACTTTTCTTTACGATGAGTCAAATGTAGAACTTTGAAAGAAAAGGAAATGTTTTTTAAATATAATGAGATCCATTGCATATGTCACATTACATTCCTTGCATGATCACACCCCAATATTATAGACGTTAGGAGATAGATTATCTCTATCAGGCGGTGGTGCCTGACGCTCTACTTTTGTAGGACTTGTTCCCTTGATTAGGAGTAGCTGCGGGATCCTTCACAGGACTTGAGGCTAGGCTGGACTGTAGATGATAAAGTGCATTTCTTTTACTGTACAACACTTCTTTTCTTTTCTGTTGGCCACCTTGTACAAGATTGATTTATAAAATCCTATTTTGGCCCTTTTCTTTTAGTTGGGGCATTATTGTACAGGGTTGTGTTATAAAACCCTATTCGCCTCTTTCATTTGTATCAGAGTAGCGCAGGCATGTGTTGTAATTATTATTGTGGTGGGTTGTGTATCGTAGTTGATTAGTGCTTACCCTTTTTATTTGTATACTCTTACCCATTTAACACTTCTCAAAAAATATACTTCAAAATTTGGGAGTGTTACAGTTGGTATCAGAGCGCTCGTTCCGATTTACCTAGGACTTTGGGTGAGACTTTTAGTCTCAATAAGCGCACCTTTTGTGTAGCTTTGAGGAATTGCATTTAGGGTGCATGGCATGTGTATCTAGGCATTGAATGTGTGTGCATTGCATGGATCTCATAAAATAACAAGTTTTTATAACTCTAATTAATAAAATGGTTTGGAAATTCGTGGTGTCTACTCCTTTGAGTTGGTCTTGTTGTTGTTCTTTTGGGATTTTGAATAAAATCATGTCTCTATTGAGGTGACTTTTGAGCCTATTTTGGCATTTGTTAGAGGATCTCGTCGATGATGGACTTGTCTGTTCTTGCTATATCCTCTTGTTGATGGTGTTGTCACCTACTCTGCGGCGGTGAACTATCTCGAATTCCTGGTTCTTAGAGTGTGAATGAGTTTCTTCGTTGATTCTAGTGGTGATTTAGCCTCTTGTTCCTCGATATCGATCGTTGGTGGTTACAGCCGTGGCTTGTCGAGCCAAATCTTTCGTAGGAAGCGGAGTCGTGTTGTCGTCGTCATGGCTTTTGAGCCTACTTCTTAGTGGCAAATGGTGGAACTTTATGGCAGTCAGTTGATTGATTCTTGTTTGCCCTTCTAGTAAGGATGATGAATCTAGGTACGATTGGTTGACCGTCTCTTGAGTTCTTTCTCTTGTGATCCCGGATGAACTCCTTGTGCGATATTCCTTGTAGAAGAATGTCGTTCCTCTTGACGTTGGTATTTGGAACTTGTCATTTGCACCGTTGATGTCTACTCTTTTCTCGGTGGTTAAGTTTTGACTCCTTGTTCGTTGTGCGATAGTGTAACGACCTGAATTTCCATTCCTTTTAAAATTCGATTTTTGTGGAAATAAAATATAATTCGTCGAACTTTGGAAAATCTTAGATCTCGGAAAGGTTGGGTGGACCATGAGAAGGGGTCCATTGTAGGTTGATCCTCCCCAACACGAGTTTCACTCTTATTCGGATCATTGAAGTTTGATCGTCCTTTGTTCGTTCGTCGTTTGTAAATCGTTTGATGCGTTTGTGACCTCGAGGAAGGCTAAGGGATGGCCTTGGAACGTCAATTCGGTGTCTAAAATGTTCGGGAGGTGTTCTTGGACGAGTTGCGAAGGTTCGGAGTCTTTTCATCACGTTTCGAAACTTTTCTGCAGGCTTCGTCCGGACCACGCTTGGGCTTCGTCCGAACGACGGGTTCAGAAATGATGAAGTTTGGTTCAGGAGGTTTCGTCCGGACCACGGCTGGTCTTCGTCCGGACCATGGGGTTTCGTCCGGACGACGGAGACTTTCGTCCGGACGACGCTCGTAGAAAATGCGCGATTTTGTATGTTTTAATGAAGGGCACTTTGGTAACTTCACCCAAACTCGACTTTTAACCCCAAAATCGTCCCAAACCCTTCTTCTTCTTCATTTGGGAAACCCTAAACCTCTCTCTCTCTCTACCTTCATTAATGGAGCTTCTCACCCTCTCCTCCATACCTCCACCTTACAAGGCTTGGATGGAGATTTGCAAAGAACGAACCTTGTTCTCCTCACCTTGAGCTCTCCGGTGAGCCCCATATCTCTTCTATTTCTTCAAGTCTCGAAGTTAGGGCTTGGATGAAGGTGCTTGGATCAAACAAAGACAAGGAGAAATGTTGTTCCCTTCGGTGAGAGCTACACGATGTCCACCATAGTTTCTTCATCCGGCGATTTTTAGAGCTCCGGCGACTTTCCGGCGAGGAGATATGGAGGTGCGGCCTTGAGGAATGTTGAAGAGGAGGTGGAGATCTACGCATTGGCGGTATTGGCCTGCGACAACATTTTCCGGCGAATTTTCGGCGATTACTCCGGTAGGTGGATTCTTGATCATTATCAAATATGTATGTGTGTGTGTGTGATTCCCATACTCGTACTAAGATTTCCCATAGAATTGTGATCGTGTAATGTTTGGGTTTAGGTTGGAAAATCTTATGGTAAAATCATGTGAATTTGGGTTAATGTCATGAGGATTGATTTTTGGATAGGCGATTAGTTAGTCACCCATAAATTTATAGACGCCACATGTTCGATAAAAGTCTTTAGTGAATCTTAAATGAGTATTTGGAAGAGAAAATGGCCGTAGGAACATCATGAGGTAAGTTTGAACATCCTTACCTTACCTTTAAAGTGGAATAAAGGTAAGGATGGTACTCTAAATCATATTGGGATAGTCTTGTAATGGAATCCTTTTGGTGCTTGATAGTTTGTGATCCTTAGGATAATAAAGGAACACTTTCGATTGATTTTATGGACACCCTTCCTTGTTGTCCCTTGTACTAGGTTTACACATCTTGAGTAGATATTTGGATGCAGTATTGGGTTGGAATCCTTAGTGGATCCTTGGTGTTGTTGGATTTTGGTAGTAAGGGTGGGTGAGTCGAGATTTGAGGTCGTTTCAGTTGGACTTGAGAGGTTGTGCCTTTGGTATCCATTTGAGGTTACGGTTTGGGTTTTGACACGTTTGTCGATGATATGCCTTGGTCCTTTTACGTTTTCTTTGTACCTTGACGATGGACCTCTTGCCCTTAGTAGAGAGTTACTTGTGACGACTTGAGATTTAGTTGGATTAGCCTTTGGCTTGACACTGTTACCTCTCTTACCTTGAGGGGATTAGTAGGCGTACTCGTAGCCTGGTCACCTTTACAGTTCGGTTCGCGTTCACTTTACTGTTTTACTGCGTGTGCCTCTCTCTACTTTACTACTATCGTTGTTGTCACTACTACTGCTTTCCTTTACAGCTTTCCTACTTGTGCTGACCCCTCCTAGGCATGCACCACCCGTGCATGTTTGGTAGTGGTCAGGAGTTTATCTACTGAGCCGTGGTATGCTCAGACCTTTGTGGTCCCCCCCCCTACAGGTAGTTGCAGGGACTTGTGGATATCGTTGAGCTTGGAGCTTCGTCAACTTCCTTGTTTTCAATGTTCGTTGCAGCAGGGTTCACTTAGCACTTTTGTTGACTCCCGAGGGTGGGATGTACCCTCACTGTTCTTTTCTGTTTAGCACTTTAGTTGTAGCCGTTTGGCATTTGTTCTAGCTTCCGCTTTTCTATTCCTATTGTGTAAAGAATGTAATGAGAAATTGAATGAAGTGCATAGATACTACAAGTGTGGATCCCCTTGCCTTATTTAATTTGTTTTCAAAAAAAATGGTTTGAAAATCCGGGGTGTGACAACTTGGTATCAGAGCTTTCGGTTCGAAAACCTTGGAACCGTGGGGAGACACCTAGTCTCTATGGGTTTTCTTGGTCATTACATTGTTCTTTCATCGTGCTTGGGTGCTTGTGATGCACTCTTGCCTCTTGGTTCCGCTTCTTGTTGATACTCTGTTTGTTCTGTCTCCTTTCGCGGATGTTGAGTTTCTCCATCCTTGAGAAGTCGAGTGTTGGTCCTTATGGCAAGTTCAGTTGCCTTGTAATTGTTGGATATCTTGGTATCCCTACCTTTGGCATCTTCGATGCATTCCTTGGTAGTCTTCGTGCTGTTGTGGTCTCCTCTAGGATTGCTAGAGTCGAGTCGGTATGTGTGATAGGTTGAAACCCTTTGGAAGAACTTTGAGGTGGTCGTAGTAGTCTCTTTTACCTTGTAGCTATATAGGTAAGAACCTCGGTCTCATGATGGCGTAGCAGAATTGTCTTGGGAAGTTTCGGCACTAGTCGGTTATTCTTAGCACCTTGTTGAACCCCTTGAGAGTAGGTGGCATGATCTTTATGGTTTCCTGATGCAAATTCTGAGAAATTGTGGTGGGATCGACTTGTTGGTCCGTAGGTATTCGCCCTTGTTCCATAATTTTAGCGAGATCTTTAAGACGTAGTTATGGTTTTTCTGGCTTTCCTCTTTTAAGGAGGTTGAGTTACCCGCGTTCGCCTGTGAAATGGGATGTTCCAACATCTTGGTTCATTAGCACGTGAGTTTAAGTGCGACGGTAGTGCATCCCTTTTGCTTGGACGTGGTTTCGCGATAAATTGTAGTCGGTAAAGTCATTCGAGATTCGATGAAGGATTTTGCAAATTGAAGATTTGGAGTTGTTTTCATGGCAACCTGACGCTTCGTGGAAGCTGTTTGTTCTTCTCATGCCTGTTTGAACTTCACCGTGATTTGAGTTGGTTGCTAGTCGTGTGCTAGCCTCTCGGAAATATTTCTTCGCTTGTCTTTCCTCTGCCTGATGACATGCGCTATGCAGTTACAGCAAGTCTCGGACGTAATTCTCTCGTATCCTATCGGTTGGGTCTTGATTCTGTATTACAATGCTTCCTTGGCTATATCCAACTTACTCTTGTGCGATGGCGCTCCGTCAGTGCAGCCTTGTCTAGGTCGGCCAGTTGATTCTCTATTTCGTGTGATTAAGATCCCTTGTTTCTTCGGACCTATTCTTGTGCGGCTTGGTGCCGACAGTACGGCAAGTTTGTGCCCATCACGGCAATGGACAACTTTACCCCGCACCTACGTTCTGCAATGTCTTATTCCGATCGGCGACGCTTTGGCTCGGTGATACCCCGGTGTGGTGGTGTTCTCGTTTAGCTGGCTCTTCTTCGGCCATGTGTTTGTGCGGCCGTGTTTCCATTCGGCTATTCCCTTGCGCGGCAATAGACGCTATTCGGTTGGAGCGCCCTCCTGTTCTGTTTTGTTCTTCGTGAACTCTTTTAGCAACGTCCTACGCGGAAATCATCCTATCTTGTTCTGTTCAGTCGTGTTCGGCTCGATGGTGACTTTAGTGTCCACACCCGGTCGGGAGTTGTCCCTTTTCTTTTCTGTGTGGCACTTGACGTTGATTGAAACTGGCATCCTTTCGTTGTGATCTTTGCACTTCGCTGAGTGACATGTTTGGACTTTGGTCTCTCGCATGGTTGATTCATGGAATTCCCGTTGAGTGACAGTCTCTCTGGGACTTACCCGTTGATTATGCTATACTCGCGCGGCTTCTTCTTCGAGTACTCATTGGCGGTAAACTATGGATCGTGGACTTCAGGGCATAGTGTGGATCAGTCGCAATACCGTCTTCGGTCGATATCAGAGTTGCGCAACGGTAATAAAGAAATTCGAATTGGCAATTGTTTGTTTGTAGATTTCGGTTTGAGAGAGGAACCAATCTTGGCGATGCACCGGTTGGCATCCACCCTTTCGTTTCAGCAAATTGTTTGGCAGCGCGGCGACTTTCGTGCAAATATCGCTTCCCTTCTTTGGAACTGTGTTGGGTGAAAACCCTCTGTTGGATTCGAGGTCTCTTGGTGTGTTTCTTGACCGAGTGTCGAAGTTCTTCATGTTATTCCGGTTGCTGATGATAAATGACGTTGATCTTGCCTCCACTTGTTCAGTTGGATGTGCTCTTGAAATTCCTATCGATTTCGCGAATCGTTTTGACACCCGTGACGTTGGGTAGACCGTTATAGATTGGGAGCGAGTTGTTGAGTCAATTATTCTTACACCTTCTGTGAAGAATTGACTGTGTGCATTTTCCTTTGATCGTGCGACTATGGATGACCCAAGGAGGTTGAGTGGAGTATGTGTCCGGCCGGCACCTCTCTAACTCAAACCCTTGTGTCACTTGATGTCACATTGGGTGTGTGTGTGGGGACGTATATGTCCACCTATATCTATATGTGTATAGTGTGTGGGGTGTCCGTGGGAACTAGTGGCACGAAAATTTTGTGAAAATACACGTATGAAAATGGTGAAACAATAATAATAATGAAGATCGATGATTGTATCCCCGCTTGTTCTCGCTTCTGGTATGCGTTGCTGCTTTTGGCCAATGGCCTTCTATTTCCGAGCTCGTTTAGAGCAACTATCGCTTGTTGTATTGTTTATGATCTTGATTGTTGTGTGAACTTGGGAGTTGCCCATTGTCCTCTGTGCGGCACTCAATTCTGAATCTGGCATATGCCCTTGGTTGATCATCCGTTCTTAAGGAGAACTCGTAGCTTGTGGTCTCGTTGCTTGGTGATCGCCTGGAAAGAGTCTCACTCGTTGGTTGACTCTTTTATCGTTGGAACTATGTTCTTTCAATGTTTGTCTCTACGAAGAGAATTATTTTTTTTTGCGTTGCCGTCTTGTTGATAGTTTCCTCGGAAGAATTTTCGATTGCTTGGTTGATTGTCGAGCGGTTCGTTGGAAAATATTGTCCTCTTTGTTGTTGCATCATCGTTGAGTTGACGACCGTATCGGTGTCCTTGTACTGGGAAGTATCCCTTTGATCTTTTCGCGTGGTTCATGGTTTGGACACGAACTTTGTACTTCGGTGTTTCGATGCACTTCTATCCTTAGGAAATTTCGGGGACGAAATTCTTTTAAGGAGGTTGAGATGTAACGACCTGAATTTCCATTCCTTTTAAAATTCAATTTTTGTGGAAATAAAATATAATTCGTCGAACTTTGGAAAATCTTAGATCTCGGAAAGGTTGGGTGGACCATGAGAAGGGGTCCATTGTAGGTTGATCCTCCCCAACACGAGTTTCACTCTTATTCGGATCATTGAAGTTTGATCGTCCTTTGTTCGTTCGTCGTTTGTAAATCGTTTGATGCATTTGTGACCTCGAGGAAGGCTAAGGGATGGCCTTAGAACGTCAATTCGGTGTCTAAAATGTTCGGGAGATGTTCTTGGACGAGTTGCGAATGTTCGGAGTCTTTTCGTCACGTTTCGAAACTTTTCTGCAGGCTTCGTCCGGACCATGCTTGGGCTTCGTCCGGACGACGGGTCCAGAAATGATGAAGTTTGGTTCAGGAGGTTTCGTCCGGACCACGGTTGGTCTTCGTCCGGACCATGGGGTTTCGTCCGGACGACGGAGACTTTCATCCGGACGATGCTCGCAGAAAATGCGCGATTTTGTATGTTTTAATGAAGGGCACTTTGGTAACTTCATCCAAACTCGACTTTTAACCCCAAAATCATCCCAAACCCTTCTTCTTCTTCATTTGGGAAACCCTAAACCTCTCTCTCTCTCTCTCTCTACCTCCATTAATGGAGCTTCTCACCCTCTCCTCCATACCTCCACCTTACAAGGCTTGGATGGAGATTTGCAAAGAACAAACCTTGTTCTCCTCACCTTGAGCTCTCCGGTGAGCCCCATATCTCTTCTATTTCTTCAAGTCTCGAAGTTAGGGCTTGGATGAAGGTGCTTGGATCAAACAAAGACAAGGAGAAATGTTGTTCCCTTCGGTGAGAGCTACACGATGTCCACCATAGTTTCTTCATCCGGCGATTTTTGGAGCTCCGATGACTTTCTGGCGAGGAGATATGGAGGTGCGGCCTTGAGGAATGTTGAAGAGGAGGTGGAGATCTACGCATTGGCGGTATTGGCTTGCGGCAACATTTTCCGGCGACTTTCCGGCGACTACTCCTGCGATTACTCCGGTAGGTGGATTCTTGATCATTATTAAATATGTATGTGTGTGTGTGTGATTCCCATACTCGTACTAAGATTTCCCATAGAATTGTGATCGTGTAATGTTTGGGTTTAGGTTGGAAAATCTTACAGTAAAATCATGTGAATTTGGGTTAATGTCATGAGGATCGATTTCTGGATAGGCGATTAGTTAGTCACCCATAAATTTATAGACGCCACATGTTCGATAAAAGTCTTTAGTGAGTCTTAAATGAGTATTTGGAAGAGAAAATGGCCATAGGAACATCATGAGGTAAGTTTGGGCATACGATCGGTTGAGGGGTGTTGAAAATGGAAATGAACTTAAATGAACGGTTTGGAAAATGACCTAACTAGTGAGATTATGTCGGTCATGTGAATTGAGACATGGTGCCTTACCCTAGCACGATTGTGGTTGTCATTGCGGTGGTAGTACGGTTCGTGTGGTTTTCCTTTGTAAGGGCGTAGTAACCTTCAGGAACTTGGTTTAGCCTTGGGCTTGTTTTATCGGGATAGTTGGGATGACGTTGGACTCACCCAAACATGAAATGAATGAAATGAACGCAATGTACAACCAATACGGGGATGGATCCTACGAGGACCACCTTTGGATAAATCTTGAACCCATCACAAGTAAGTCATGAAATGAAAAAGGGAATGATGACTCATGAATGAGATTAAAGACCATGAATATAATTGGATTGTTTCTATTCGGGAATGTACTTGATCTTTAGGGATTCCTGGCATAGTAAACTTGTAATGACGATCCGGGAATA
>NMUG010006247.1:0-12691 GCA_002855965.1 Monotropa hypopitys | reverse complement strand
AATCGTTCACAAGTCAGTCCGATTCTGGCTTGGCCCTCAGGACAAGTTGTACAGACGATCATTCTCTGGACCGTACCTCCTTTGTGTGCACCCAACACTGGTGGAGGGAGTATTACAGGAGCTCCATGCCGGCAGCTGTGGAGCACACATTGGGGGAAGATCAATCACACAGGGAGCTATCTCCCAAGGATATTGGTGGCCGAAGATGATGGAAGACGGGGAGCAGATAGTGAAAAAGTGTGACTCCTGCCAGCGATTCTCCCCAATCATCAAACAACCTGCCGAGGAGCTTACACCTTTGACCAGCCCATGGTCCTTCGCTCAATGGGGCTTGGACATCGTCGGGAAGCTCCCTACGGCACTAGGAGGTTTCAAATTCTTGATCACTACAACTGACTACTTCTCCAAATGGGTGGAAGTCGAGCTGTTGGTCACCATTCAAGACAAAGATGTGAAAATGTTTGCCTGGAAAAACATAGTCTCTCGCTTTGGCATCCTATATGCCTTCATCTCGGACAATGGTACTCAGTTCGTGGGGGACCTCTTCACCAACTTCTGTGCCTAGCATAGAATCAGGTTCAACAATTCAACCCCCCACTACCCACAAGGCAACGGTCAGGCCGAAGCTTCCAACAAAACCATCGACATTGGCATCAAGAGAAGACTCTAGGCAGCCAAGGGAAGGTGGGCCGAAGAGCTTCCTAGTGTTCTTTGGCCCTACCGAACAACTCCTCGGCGCTCTACAGGGCAAAATCCATTTTCATTAGCCTTCGGCATGGAGGCAATCATTCCACTAGAGGCCGGGATGCCAACTATCAGAACCGAAAGATTTGACGAGCCAACCAACAACGCAGCGATTGAAAAGGATCTGGATTTGACCGACGAAAGAAGAGATTCGACTAGGATCAGACTAGCCGCTTACCAGCAAGGAGTGGCTAGGAACTTTGCATGGACGGTCTGGCCAAGGGCCTTCAAAATAGATGACCTCGTCCTGAGGAAAGTTGTGGGAAACAAGAAAAAGAGCTCAGACGGCAAGCTCGGTCCAAACTGTGAGGGGCCATACAGAGTGGTCGGCCATGCTGGGACCGGGGCTTACCGACTTGAAGAGCTTGACGGCACTCCAATACCAAGGTTGTGGAATGCTACAAACCTAAGATTGTACTATCACTAACCATGTTAATCTCACCTAGGGCCCTCAATCAATGAAAGCTTGATTCTCAAAAAATGCTTGCTCAAAATTAGGATCTCTTTCTTCAGCGCTATACGGCCGAAGCAGCTCATAGTTACCGTTTATCTACAAAGCGCGCATGCAGCTTCTCGGTGGCTTTGCCGAGGAAGCTTACAGTTCTTCAGCGCTATACGGCCGAAGCAGCTCATAGTTGTCGTTCATCTACAAAATACGCATGTAGCTCCATGGTGGCTTTGCCGAGGAAGCTTATAGCTCTTCGGCGCTACACCACTGAAGCAACTCACAGTTTGACGTTATCTACAAAACATGCATGCAGCTCCTGGGTGGCTTTGCCGAGTAAGCTTACAGCTCTTCGGCGCTATACCACCGAAGTAGCTCACAGTTTGTCGTTCATCTACAAGACGCGCACGCAGCTCCTCGGTGGCTCTGCCGAGGAAGATTATAGCTCCTCAGTGACTTAGCCGAGGAACCTACACGCATTAGCATTTCTGAAAAATGTACAAGTGCCACTCAAGCAAGTACTGAAGTGGTCTGCAAATTGCAAGCAGTCAAAATATACGGCCAAACCGAGGTTCAAGCCTTGATTAACCAAAACCTCTCCCTCGGTTGGGGGAAGTAGGGCAAAACAACAAAAAATACAGTCGTGCAGACATGAAAGTTGAAGAAAAAACTGTGAAGTTCATTAATTGAAAGAGAAAAGGGGGAACCGGCCATAGGTCGGCTCAGTCCCAAAACAGAGAAAAATAGCAAAAGCACAAGAGGATTAGGCAGTGGGCTCGGTAGGATTGGCAGTGACGGTGCCGGTAACAACGGTCTCGGTCTCAGAAGTAGGGGGAGCTGGCCTAGCAGGTCGAGGCTAAGCCTCGGCCTTGGAATCCTTCATGAGGGAGATGTCCCCCGCACCGAAAGCACTATCCTCGCCCCCAGAGAGACCTTGGCACACACCCAGTCCTTTTGGAAGAGCTTCTCCTTAAGTCGACCCATATTCTCACGACACTGGTTCGCAGCCTCTTCAAAGCCACGATTATACTCCGCATTGGCCTCCACAGATGCCTTCTCCTAGTCGGCCTCCTGCTCAGCCTTTAGGCGGAGGTTCTCGGCCTCAAAACCAGCAATCTGAGAAGCTCTGGCATTCAGCTCGGCCACATTGACCTCGACTGTCGTCTGTAGAGCCATGGCCTTATTCTTGAGCTCGACCATAGATCTCTCCACCTTGGCAGCCTTCTTCTGGCCCTCCTCGGCCTCCTTCTCTACCGCTCGGCGAGCAGCCTGGACGTCACTAATGCGCTGGTCCACGCCGGCGCCGGCAGCCATCATCTGCAAAAAGTTAAAGTTACTAAAAAATACACTGAAACAAGAGATCAACTGAAAAAGCAGTAAAAGTACTTACCTTGGCGCCGTAGTACATCATCTTCCGGAAGCAGGTTCGGGGCCCTTTGGGAAGATCCTCCATCTCCTTCGGCAGAGTGAAGGCTTGGAGTAGTGCCATCGCCACGCTGGGGCGGTCTTCGAGCTTGTTACTCACCTCGGCAGCAATGCCTTTGAAAGAGTGCTTCGTCTCCCACAGCATCACTTCTTTTCGAGAAGACCCTGCCGTCTCCACAGTCACAGGGTTAGGAATAGTAGCCTTCTCTTCTGTAGCCGACAAGTGCTCAGAAGTCGGTACGTCCTCAGATACTCGGGCCCTCTTGTGCTGAGCCCGAGTCCTTGTCAGCTTCTCTATGACGTCACCTGCCCAGCGACCAGCTGGCGGCTCATTCATGACCGCCATTAGAGGCTCAACATCCATTCCCTCGGCCTCATCATCCATAAACTCTACCTCGAGGTCAATCACCTTTTTCAGTCCCATTTCTTCCTTTTCGGCAGATTGTGCGGCAGAATGCTTGGCTAGTGGCACAGTTGAGGGCTCGGCTGAGCGCCTAGCGGATGTCTCGGCTGGAGAGGGTCACGGTCGAAGAGTATGGGTGTATGTTGGAGTGTACTCCAACAGTGTTGGCGCCGAGCGTCTTGCCTCGGGAAGAGTAGATAAAACCTGAACCCTATCAACATTGGCCTAGGCCATGAAACTGGTCAAGGTCCAAACGTCTGCAGAAGAAAAAGCAAGCGATCAGAAAAGCTAAGGAAAAGAAACTATTTTTGCCGAAGTAAAAGAATCCTTCCAGGGACGCCATGTAAAAACGGCACGGAAAACATGGTGTCATGGCCACGACGTAGTGGAATGAAAAAATTGCCGGAGAGGATCATCATGACCTCGAAATATTTATCAGAGTCCGACAGGTGAGCAATCAGACCAGACTGATTGTGCCGACGGCCCAAGTAATACTTCTTGGACGTTTTGTTCCATCCAAGAAAGTAGCAGTCAAAGATGTCTGCGAACTCCAGTCGGTCTGGCTTATGAAGGGTCTCGTTCAGCGCTGCAACACCCATAAGAATGCGGAAAACATTAACCGTCACTTGAGACGGTGCCAGACGTAGATCGCCGATGAAGCGAGTGAGAAAAGGATGGAAGGGAAACCGAACTCCTCCCTCAACAACGGCAACGATGGGAAGAAGGGCATGGTCCGGCCCCGGCTCGGTATGGATAATAGGGGCTATTATGATGTTTACGTCGGCGGGGACGTCATGTTCTTCCCTGAAGTGGAGAAGCTCTTCGGGAGTGTCCAGGTACTGCCTGAACTTCTCGGATCTCTTCTTCGGTGCCATTCTCTGGATCTGAAAATAACACAAGCAGAAGGCACTGTTAGTCGGTCTGGCATCAACCTTTGCGGTTAGGCAAGGGGAAACCCTTGGCTTGGTCTTCAGCCAATAGCAAGCACCAGTCTGGCTCAACCGAGAAGGGCTTGAACGTTCATCTTCAACCTCTGTAGCCCAGAAACTCACAGGGAGCTTCCAGACCGCAACAATGGTGGGTGATTGAACCTCCAAACCCAACATTCGCTAAATCGACTGAAGGACGCAAAAATAAAAGTCATTAATGCACGTAGAAGGGTTAGGCGATCACCTGGAAGAAAGGAGAAGGTTGGAA
This sequence comes from Monotropa hypopitys, assembly GCA_002855965.1. Taxonomy (NCBI): domain Eukaryota; kingdom Viridiplantae; phylum Streptophyta; class Magnoliopsida; order Ericales; family Ericaceae; genus Monotropa; species Monotropa hypopitys. The sequence continues at coordinate 8,477 of NMUG010006247.1, read as the reverse complement.
CGACGAAGGAAACGCTAGGGGAAAGCTGGTAGCACAGTGGCCAGAGATGCGATGCACGGTTGCCGGAAATTGCTTAGAGAGAGAGAGCTGAAGCAAATGGGATTCATAAGAAACCCTAAGCCCTCTATTTATAGGAGGTGACCTGAAGGCCAAAACCGGATGACCAGCCGAACTGGCTCAAACGGTCACCCCGCTCCCGTAATCATTGCAGCGCCTCGGGAGTTGTGTCGGCGCTGCAAACTGATAGCACGCGTGCACGATGTCCCATCATCCGCAGCTCCAGCCAACCACAGCGGGACACGTAGGGCCGCCCAACTGCTAGATCAAGCACACGATAGCCAATGACGCGACAATTATCAAGCGTGATGTCATGATAGACGCACCGATAGCCCAAAGCACGACACATCATCGCTTTCAAAGAGACGGTTCATTAAATGCTGTCAGTACTCCAAGTTCCAAGACAAATCAGTGGTCCGGCGCTTCTTCTCTTCGGCACCTACACAACCAGTCGGCATCGAGTCAACCCCGCTTCGGCCAAAATGCCTAGCAAAAGGGGTTGAGGGGCTATTGTTGGGGGCCGAACTCTCAAGAGGCCGGAGGCGCGACCTCCTCCAGGAGGGCCATATCACAGGCCAGCTAACAGATGGCCGAGCAGAGCTTAGCCAACGTCAGGGCCTCCCTTGGGCTCTCTCTGGCCCAGAGACTCAAAGCCTAGAGAAGTTGCCTAGCCGAGGCAACATGAAAGCAAGGTCATGCGACCGAACAGAGCAAAGGCCGACGAGAGAGGTTCCCGTGGGGCCACTTCTGTGCAGGAGTCCCATTGCCCAGGACGGCACGGTCCATAACCAGCTAAGCCAAAGCATGCCGCTTCGGCCGAACAGGACAAACACATCGTTCGTAGCAAAGATTCCCTCGGCAACATCATCCCGGGTTTCCCGCACATGGCGGACACACGCCTGACACAAGAATCAGCTTTTCCGTAATTCCCACCGCATGTCAGGCACGCTTCGTCAGCTTTTCTGCCGCCCAATACTATCAGGCGGCGGCGCCTGACACTGTCAGAGCCGACCGGTCGGCCACACCATCAGAAGCATAGGGGGATAGGCACACTATCCCATGAAATGTCATAACAGTGTAACAGCGCCAAAGTGCATGTCCCTCACTCTCCGATGGATCTATAAATAGGGAGGAGTTTTCAATGTAGAGGTACACTTTCTCTCACTAGCCCAAGCTCTGTCCATTTGCTCTCTCACTCTAGAACTCTCTTGCTAACTTTACCATCAGAGGGTCCACCGGCGACAACCACCGATAGTCTAACGTTTGTCTCTTTTGCAGCCTAGCACAGCCACATCTCCACCGCTCACTGCCGGAATCCACCACCTGAAAGACTTACCCCCCAATAGTTATCATCTGGTATCAGTTTGGAAAGAGTGGTTTGCTTTATAGAAAAAGAAAGTTGATTTCAAGACAAATTTGGGTTGTGTGTGAGATGATGGCAATAAGAAGCACACATGGGTTCCAAGGAATTGGGATTCTTCGGTCCAGTTATTTTAATTTCGATGATGAAATTTTTTAAGTGGGGCAGAATTGTTACACCCGTCTTAGAAAATTCGTGTGCAATTTAATTTAAGCAAGTTTAATTGCTTTAATATCATGCTTAAAATTAGATGATTTGCATGATTGCTATGATTTTGGTGAATGTTTGATTAATTTTTACTCAAATAATGAAATTAGAGGAGTTGGATTATTTTTGGAGGAATTAGATAAATTGTTGTAGTGTTAAAACGTTCAAGTTTGGCCTTATAGAGAGGTTGGAGGAGTTCGTTTCATTTTAGAAGATTTAGAATCTTTACTCTCTGGTTTTTTGCCCAAATGTGATGTTGTATATCGATATATAGGGGTCTTGGAGATTTGATATTTCGAAATATAAAAGGGTCTATTGAACTTTTGTTATGTAGTATATCGAAATGAGGGGTTAAGGAATAAACTGCATATCGATATGAACATGTCTCTTGGTGCAAATCATTTAAGAGTATTTCGATATAGGAGTTGGTTTGATTATGTATAAATCGAAATTTTAAATGTACAAGTGTCGAGTTAAAATGAATCTGTGGATTTTGGAATTGCTTGTAATTAATGTATTCGGTGGGTGTATTGAGATTGTAAGCCATTTACACTTAATTCTCTAAAACAATGCAGAGGAATTGTAGAGAGAGAAGATTTGTACATGAAGTGGGTTTTGTAAAATCGTTTCAAATCAAATGCATAGAAACGATCAATCAAGTAAGTGATGAATCTACGTTGATTATTTGTTTTAATTTCTAGGTTTGAGTGTGACTTATACATGTTCTTCATAAAAATTCGGTAGGAAGTGGGTTTGTATCTCGTATATGTGAATTTGATAGAATTAAATGATTTCAATGGAAGTTTGATGGGTTTTAATGAATTAAAAGGTAATTTGGGTGTGCATAAATACTTAAAATATACATAGGTGTTGTGTGTGTGAACCATTTGGCGTATGAGTAATTAATTCGTGGTATTGAAGATAAAAGAGATGATGAACAGTAGTTAACATGTTCTGGGTTGTGTTCATTTTTCATCATATATCGAAATGGTAGTTCAATATATCAAAATATGCTCTTTTGAACTTTGGTTAGTGAATTTATATATCGATATAGGATTTCTAATATATCGAAATACATATTTTGGAATATCGAAATGCTGATGAATTGGAGTATATCGAAATGGAGGTGTGAAGCATGCATATCGAAATACAGATTTATGCATATCGAAATGTAGTTGGGAAATGAGTATATCGAAATAAAGAAGACTGTGATGTATATCGATTGAATATCTGAGAATGGTATATCGATATAGACGAAACAACATATCAAAATGCATAAAAGCTGAGGTAATTGGAAGTAATGAAAAATGAGAAAATAAATATAAAAAAAATGAAAGGAAAATGGAAAATCATGAGAAATGAATGGAAATTGGGTAAAATAATTATAACAAGAATGTTATAAGATGGAATGAGTTGGTGTGAGTTATTTTAATGCGTTTGTGTAATACCCATCGCATTAATTTAAAAAATATAAATGATTTTATTAATGACAAAGTGTTATTAATAAGAAAAAATAAAAGGGTATTGGAGAATAAGGAGAGTGTAGAGATTTAATAGAAGATAATACACTATATTCATTTTTATTAAATACCCTAAGTATATGTATAAGTAGAGAAAGGGTAGACAATGGTAATTTGGAGGTTTTAGTAAGGGCAAAGAGGTCTTTTGCTTTCAAAATCCGATTTAGGGGTTTCTAGGAGTCATCCTCTCATTATGTTTGTGTATTGAGAGAGAGGGCTTCAGAGAGAACAAGAGAATCCAAAGGAGGAAGAAGGAGAGATTGAAGAATCGAAGACCGTGGAGCGCAAATTGAAAGAGAAATCCTCCTTCATTTTTGTTGACAACACAAGTAAGATGATTTTCACCATTTTGATTTTTTATTTCGGCCCTAATTAGAGCTAGATCGAAGTTTTAAGTCCTAATACCGTGTTTGGGAAAAATAGTAGTTTTTAAGAGTTTTGGATGAATTTTGGGTGTGTTTAAGAGTTGTTTAAGGCTATAAATTGAGTATGTTTAGTGTTTATATGTGTATAACACTTGGAGGGTTTGATTTGGGTGTGTAAAGGTTAAATTCTAAGAGTTTGTTTGAGTTTCGTCAAAACATGTTTTTTTGAAAATTCGTCTGGTGAAGAAAGGGTGCCGGTCCCCGTGATAGTGGGGTACTGGTCCCCGCGTTACAGTGAGGCTGGGAAGTTCGGGGGTACCGGTCCCCGTGATAGTGGGGTACGGGTCCCCGTTAATTAAATTTGCAGAAATTGGTGCGGGTACCGGTCCCCGTGATAGTGGGGTACCGGTCCCCGTGATAGTGGGGTACCGGTCCCCGCTGAGCAGTGAGTTTGGAAAAGGGACGGGTACCGGTCCCCGTGATAGTGGGGTACCGGTCCCCGCTGGGTAAATTTGGAAGATTTTTGTGGTTCTTCGGGGTGTTTGGGTATAGAATTTGGATGTATTTGGAAGGTATTAGGGGATGTTTAGAGATTTTAATAAGTTGTTTGAAGATGGTTATCCTTTGAATTGAGTTAATTTAATGATTTCATATATCCTTGTCATATCTATTTCATTGTGGACTGAAATTATGATTGTTTGATAGGAGCGCAAGAGGAAGGCAATTGAGGCCTCACTCAAAGGCAAGGAGAAGGTTTGATCATCGGTACTGGTGAGTGTAAGAATGCAGCATCCTTAATTGTACATTCGTAATATCGTTTTTAATTAACTCTTCATTCATGTTACGAGAAGTAAATGCTTAGTTAATGTGTAAAAGCACCATTGTATGAGATGAATGTTATGCATGAACATGAATGTATGAATAAATGTATGATATAATGATATGCATAGAAATATATGCATGGATGGTGACGAGAAGCATAATATGCACTTATATATATATTATGCATACCTCCGTGGGATGGATGGTGATTGTTGGCAACCAATGTAAGTCCAACGGTACGTGAGACGTACCCCAAACTTTAGTGCGCGGGGCGTACGAACTACTACCTATAGTAGTAGCTATTTTCAGGGCATGGGATGCTCAAACCTTTTGCAAACTGGCTTTGCCGGTATATGTAGAGTATCATGCATGAGATGCATTGTTAGAACGGAAGTCATAATCTCTCGTATTCATAGTTTTCTGTCACAATAAATACTTGTGCTTTGGAAGTTAAAGATACATATTCACACTCTGTTTTCTTGTTTTTGGACTTGGAAATAGGTCGCAGGTTAGTGGTCCACTACAAGATTGAAGGTCATTGGACGCCTGGATTTGATTGATTGAGCTAAGGTGGTTCTTTGGGAGATTTGTGGCTTGAGATCCGGTTTAGTTGTTGGTAGACTTTCATTGTATTTTATTTTAGAGTCTTGTAATAGAATTGTATTAGCTTTATGGTTTTCCTTTAAATGTTTTCCTTTGAGGTTTGGGCATGTTAGCACCTTTAAATTATGCTTAAGGATTTACCTATTTCTGTGATTCCATGTTGATGATGTATTTGGGATTTTAATTGATTTAAAAGGATATGGAAAATTTTTAAATTTTTATGTATCTTCGAGTTTGGGATGTTACAACCTGGGATCAGAGCTTAGGTTGTAAGTCCGAGTTAGGGGACCAAGTGGTTGAATGGAATTTGTGCTTGAGGCATGAGTTTGAAGTAAGTGTTGGAAGTTTGGGTATTAGTATTTTGTGATTATTATGTGTGTCTTTGACACCCATGGGACTTGACTTGAAATCCGATTGGAAGAACGACTGATCAACATTCTCTTCCAATGGGAAGTCTTGGAAAGTTAAGTGGAAAAGCATAGTATAACAAAATGCTAAGGTGAGGGTGGATAAGTATTGGACCATAGGATGTCAAGTCATGCATTGAGTCATTGAGGTGTGTTTGATTAACGCGTGAGTTTTTGACATCTAATGCTTGTTTCCACCATGTTGTTTCTTATGTTGTGATTTACAGGTGTTGATACCCAAATTTTGGCTCAACCCCCGCAAGTTCAGAAATCAGCAAAACGATCTTTTTCAGTATCCGTACGCACATCCGGAATGTTCATACTCACCGCGAATGGCCCCGACGTCAGTCAAAAATCTTGAAACAGTCAAACCGCAACGGTAAAGTGTTGAGGAACATTTACCCGTCTCAGAATTTTATTCCGATGCATCAATCCGGACAAATCTCAAAAGGACGGCACTGAAACTGCATCCGAATCAGCAAATGGACCGGCACAAGCAGAATCCTACACGAATGTCCGAAATTTTTCTTCTGAGGAGAATATCGAAGACAATCAAATCACAGAGAACCCGATATAAAAACTGATTTCATCCGATCCAGCACCGGAATTCAGTTGAGGATAAATGCCAATTCATTCGGATTTTCATGCAGCGGTTAGCCGGCCTCGAAAATCAACGGACGTATTTTGCACGGACCTCATCTTCAAAATCTGACATTCCCTACGGAATAGATTTTCTGGAAGTTGAGCAGCCCAGGAGGTGCACCAACCGCTTTTCATTTCAGTCAGCGTATCAGAGCCGTATTTCAGGGTTTTTCCAGAAAGTGTCCGAATCAAGCCCGGGATATTTGCTATATTCGTGATCCAACACAGCGATCATGAATATCAAATTTAAAATATTAAAGTCAGAGTTCTCTGAGGGGTCGGCCAAGCGTAAACGAGGGTTTCGGACCAAGATCAGAACTCCGGGATACTTTTTCAAATTTAAATGTATTTTATTTTATTTTTAATTAATTTTCCGTCCATGATAAGCTCAAACCGACTTTAGGAACCTTCCAAAATATCTCCCCAACATGTGGCTGGCCAGCCACGCATTTTGGGAGATATTTCCACAATGTCGCAACTATAGTTGCGACATTATTCAATATATATAGCAAACCTCAGAAACTGAAATCCAGACCTCAGACCTTCATTTCAAATTGATTTCAAGTACAACCACTCAAGCCTCTGGGCATTTTCTCTCGAAATACTTCTGAAAACTACCCAAACACCTACCAAAAATTCGAAAATCCAAAATCTAACCAAGAACACGCCTCGTTCTTGAAGTATTCTCGAGCTTATCTTCTTCGGTAAATTAATTTGCCTCTTACTTTCGAAAGACTCTTGGTAGTATTCTAATTCATAGTTCGGTACTAGTCTTTCGGCCGCGTCTGATACTATACCCTACTATGTTTCAAAAAAGCTATCTACAGAAGTCGTCTCCCCGATTTGTACAGATCCAATTAATATATTTTCCGAGATTTTTTAATACTTGTCTTTTATCGCTTTCAAAACCCATATCTGTTTAAAGAATTCGTTACTTTATGTCTTTCTCCTCGTTAGAATTCGGCACATGCTTGGCTTTGCCGGCTCTACTGTTGCATACGAGAAGAACATAAAAACGTCTTTGCCTGAAAATATCTGTCGTCTAGCTCGGAATATATCTATCTCGGTTATATACGATATCTTATCAACTGCTGCCGTCTAGCTCGGAATATATCCAGCTCGGTTTATATATACGATATCTTATCTGTTATATATGTACTGCCGTCTAGCTCGGAATATATCCAGCTCGGTTTATATATATGATATCTTATACCCCTGTCCATACATATTACAGCATATTCTATCTCTCTACAGCGACTAACTTTCGCTTTTTTCAAAACACTTTCAAATAAAATAAAAATCGAACATTCGATGTCTGAAGTGAAATCTTGCAGTAGCTGTCAGAATCGGATCGAAGGAATGTCTTGTGAATCGCATCATTTTCGGATCACTTGATATCCCGGGAGGATTTTTTCACATTTAATGAAATAAATCCCCTCTACAATTTTCAAAACCCAGTCGAAGCTCTGTCCGATTGGTAAAAATAAAATCTTCTTTCTAAAGCCCAGTTAAAACATATTCCGCCAATTTTTACAGAAAACATTTTTCCGGTCGAAGTTCTGTCTGACTAAAATATACAAAACACTTTAAAAATTCAAAACCAAATTCCTCAATCCGATGTCTGAAATGAAAGCTTGCAGTAGCTGTCAGAATTGGATCACTTGAATGCCTTGTGACTCGGGTCATCCCGATTTACTCGATATTCTTTGGAATTTTCTAAACCAAAAATATCTATCTTTTTCAGAAAAATGGTCGAAGTTCCGTCCGATCTATTACAAAATATTCATATCAACAACATAGTCGAAGTACCGTTCGACTAAAAATTTCTGTAATACCTGTACCGTTAAAATAATAATAAAATAAAAAATAAATAAATAATATATTTAGACGAAAATAATTTATTTGGTTGAAGAAAAATAAAAAAATAATATGGTGAATTTTGGGAATTTATTGGAATTTTCTTGTAATTATTTGAATTAGTAACGTATTAAATGGTGAATGAGTTATAGAATATAAGAAATGGGGTAACAATGGAATTTCAACAAATATAGGGAGAAGAAGATGTAATTGGTAGGTAAGAATCCCATGGGAGCCGAAATGCTGTCGTAGGAACATGAAAAATCCATACCAAGGTTATAAAAAAAAGATATATTAATTGTGTATAAAACTATACTAATTGATTAGGAGTTAAAAATCAATTATAAAATGTGAAGTAATTGTGGCTGTTGGGATTCGGCTGTTACAATGGAGAAAAAATTCAATACAATATAATACACCTAATAATACACCTAATTATATCTGTAACTCCCAAATGAAGTTAATTACATGGTTTAAATCCTATAAAATTAATCTATTTACTCCAAAGATGGACCTAAGACATTTTACAGTTGCTCAAACACGAATTTCTGAGGTAAAAAAAATCAGTTCTGAGATCGAATTCACGAAGAACAACCAAGAACGCGAAGAACACCTCGCAAACTTCGATCCGTCAAAT
>NMUG010006246.1:0-12691 GCA_002855965.1 Monotropa hypopitys | reverse complement strand
ATTATGTTATGTGGTCTTTCTAATAATAAAATTTATTCATTTCTTAGGACAACTTTGTTTGGAACTTGTTCTTTTTTGAAAACATAAAACAGAACATAAAAGCCTTGAAATATAATCTATATAACGCCAGCAAAAAACAAATTTGAAAGTCGGTGTGTAATAATTTGAAAATGAAAGTAGATAGTCAAACAATCCTTTACTTCCTAATTTTTGAAAAAAAAAACAGAAAGTAAAAAACAAAGAATAGAAAATACAATGAGTTACAAATAAGGGTGATTCTCTTAATTTTTGAAATGTGTTTGTAATGTGTTTGTTATCTGATGTAAATCCAATTTTATGAATATCTTTCATCCAATTTCCCATCACACACACACAAATTGCTTCTCCCCCGGTCCCAGATTCAGTAGATGATGTGACGTTTCGGGTGGCCATAGTCTTAAGAGTCTTTATTCCTAGTATGAAGGTAACAAAAAATTGCCACATCAGAGCACCATATCATTTATCTTCCATATTGTCTTTTTTTATTATTCTCAGGTGTCCGGGTTAACTTACGCGCACCACGACTAATCCTGGGAGAACCAATCACGACACGACTGGCCCAAAGGAGATGATGTTTCCAAGGGGTTTCGATCCTGAGACCTAAAGGAAGAGCATACTCGTAGGTCGCAGACAACGACCACTCGGCCAACCCCTTTGGATTCTTCCATATTCTCTTGAAAGTGAAGATCTTTATTCGGAGATGCAATAATTGCATGTGTACAAATTGAACCTACCAATGGAATGATAAAAATGACATTTTCGTTCACTAGGCTAAAAAATCAATTGGAAATTATCAAGCACATGTCGTGCCCGGCGTAGAACAAGCCACAATCCATCCTAACCTTTCTGATTGAACCTGAAAGCTCAGAATGCATAACGGTAGATAGCGTCTGCCACTCCATCTTCGTCATTGCTGGCACCGATCACGTTAGCTACGGCTTTTGCCTTGTCTGATCCGTTACTGAGAGCAATTCCCAGAGAAGCCAACTCAAGCATCTCAACGTCGTTTTCACCATCACCAATAGCCATTATCTAAAACAAGAAAAAATCGCCAAAAAAATATCGAGAGTGAGAATCAAACAGCTCCATCTGATTTTTTCAAAACTGTCAGGAACAATAATTCCAATTTCCAATATGTCACATTGTCCTTCAACCAGTAATGGTGAATAAGAAAGTAGAATATCTTCTCTCTTGTCATTTGGTTGGGTTTCCTTTTCTTCCCTATTTAAGCAAATTCTTATTGTATTCTCTTTTAACTTCTAGAGATTGAAGTGCTGTGTGTGACTCGTAGGTTGAGCCTTTGATTCACTTTGCTCTCTTGTATTTTCTTTTGGTGAAATGAAAGAAAAACAGTTCTATTCTCCACTTTTCTTTCTTATTTCCTGTCAATGGAACTCAGGGTCACGGAGAAACGTTTTAAGCGTTACGGTTAATGAGTAAACAATGAGAAAAAGAAATCACGGGTGCATACCTCCTGTGGTGTGGCACCCAAATGTTCAAGTAGCATTCTTACTCCACTTCCTTTTGACGTCCCATAGGGTACAATTTCGAGCATATCTGGCACAGCTTGCACAACAGTGGCATGATCTTTCATAGCTTCTGACCAGTACGGCCGCAGAGTAGTAGTCACTCCCTCGACAGTGTCTAAGAAGATCACCTTCTGTGTATTTGAATGATCACGTGCCACAACAAGAGAAAAAGACAAGAAGCATATATGTTATTAATATAAACTGCTTATAAAATAAAATATCATGTATGCTTTTAACGTATTTACAGCCCCACGTATGAACGAGTGAGGATTTCAGTAGAGATGAGAAATGGAGGGAAAAGGAAAACTTCACCAGTTTGGATTGTGAGAGACGGTGAAAAACTGAAAAAAAAAAGGTGAAATGAACAGAAATGATACACATAAAATCCCTGTTCCACTTCTCATCTAAAGGGACGGTATTAGTTTAGCAACACTAATCATTTCTTTAATTTTCTCAACTGCATTCCGAACAGACCCAAGTTTCTGCTAAAAGTGAGATCACCTTTAACAGAACAGACTAAAAGAGACGAGCCAGCCAATAGCAGCAATACGGCCCAATAGTCCAATGTAAATTCCAGTCAAAAAGAAATGTGCACATGGGCAGAAATTTGGAAACAATAATAGGCAACTTGTAGTGAAACGTTTGTGCCATTCTAGGCTATGCTCAGTCCAAGCATGAAAAAAGAGAACTGTCCATTTGAAATGTCATACCTGTATGTCAACCCCAGCCAATAGGTGCTCAAGGGACGGCATGATCTCCGCCTGCCCAAAAGATTCATTGCAAACTAAGTAAACAAAAAAAGGCAATTAGGCACTCAATGAAACAATAAATGCAAAGAGAAAGAAATAAGCAAATCAGTGAATCAGGCACCTTTGGCTCATGATATATAGTATGAAGTGAGTCGACAAGAGGGTGACCAAATAATGTTAAGCAACGATCCTCACTGAATGCAATAAGTGGAATATTATACTTCAGAGAGTAAAGAAATGCCTGCAATAGGGAGAAAGCAAAATTTTCACTTCTTTGTTAGGTAAGAGCTCTGATAACCTAAGAGTAAATTGCCATTCATGGTTCATCAAGATAGATATATAAGCTCTCAGATCCTTGTCAGGGTGTATATCTTTTCATATCTTAGTTTAATAGTTATTTGACATGGAGCTTTTGACATCTTAATCGGTTTGAAGCAACAGAAAACCTGCTCGATAAAGGGCCAATGGAAAAGTAAAGTAATCAACAAATTTTTATCCTTCTACTTGTATGAATGACTAATATACTTTCTCAGCAACCAATTAAAAGCTGAATATATGCAGCCGGCAGCATTCCTTGCCATCTAAAACCAGGCCCAGCAGCAGAATTCTAACACTTGCTACGGATAATGTTGACAAAGTTTTGCACAAGAAAATGACAACTTCACAGCCAGACCCCAGTACAGCTGAGCAGAAAGAGGCCATTATTCATATTAGGACATTGGAAATTTCATTTCCAACTCCATGGAAATGAAACACTGATCATGATCTGCATAAAGATTGTTTCTTTTCCTAAAATTCCTAACGCCATATGATAACATACGTTAATGAAGAAACTAAAACCGAGACACCTCAAGAAAATTCACAAATACAAAAATATTACCTCTCTGCAGAGACTAGGATCTAAATTCCTTCTAAAGATTTCCCGACCTTGTCTACCATAAACAAGCAATCCCTGGAATCAAATAGAGAATTCATGGCAAGAGAACACAATAAATATACTTCATAACTTAGACTGGCAAGCTGGATAGAAGGAACACCTCAAGAGCATAGAAAATAAAATGATGTGCATTATGGCTCCAAAGAGTGCTGTAGATAGTAGATTCGTAGGTGCTGGTAACATTTCATTTCTATCATTACTGATAGGCTACAAATTCTACAACAATATTAAAGAAACCTCAGGAGTCAATGGTGTTACTTATTTCCTTAGTAGAGGTCACCTTGTCACCTTGTCACAATTTTCATGTGTAATGTTGGAAAAGTACCAAATTCATATATGGATTCACAGTATGGGTCATCAGCCGTCGTGCTCAAGCAATGGTACCACGTTAACTTAATCAAACCGAACCAAACAGAGCCTTAAGTGCCAATCAATTGGGGTTGGCTACATGAATCCGTCTTTTCGATAGAGTTCTGTCAAAAGTATTGTGTTCTGCGATATTCAAAAATCTAAATCCCTTCTAACTATAGCTTCTAAAGTCAGTTTTAGTCTTCACCGCCCCTTAGTACTACGATCTACCGAAATAAGGTCACTCTTCCTATCAGCCGCATCATCCATCCGACTTACAATAGACATATCCCGCCTGTAGAGTGTAGAACCTTAATGCATAGAGCCATCATAAACCAACCTGTAGAGTGTAGAACCTTTACTACATAAGAAGGCATACTACATACAGCCCTATAAAGCCAAAGCTCTCTTTCCCCGACCTGCCATCTTCCCAAAACAATAATAACTACAGAAAGTGGTAGAGTACTGTTAGAATAATAGGGTTTTATGTAAGTGGGTTTTATCCCACATCACTTAACTTAGTCTTGTACTTATTGTCTTAGGTAATATAAATTAATGTATGTGTGTAAGGGTAAGAACCTACCCTATACAATTCTCTCTCTCTCCCTCTCCGATAACATGGTATCACAGTCATGATACTAAGATAACCCTAACCCCCAATCAAACCTTATTCCTCTCCCCACCCTAATTATGTATCCAACATTTTCCCCTAACCAAACCCTAATGACATCAAAAAAAAATCTAATCCAAACCCTAATCCATCTTCTTTCCCATAACCAAACCCTAATCAATCTTCTTTCCCACAACCGTCACCACCAAACACTTTAATCCACAGTCAACCCTCACCACCCACCAGCCTTCACGCAGCTACCTCTGTTGTCGCCAACCCACCAACCTCCAACCTTCGCACTAGTTAGCCGCCACCACCAAACCCTACCCCATCCTTCGTGGCAGTCATCCGCCGCCACCCAACTCTAATCCATCCTTCGCACGGCCTTCTCTCGTTGTCGTCCTCGCCAACCCTCCAGTCTCTATCCTTTACGCCTTCGTGAAATCCTCTCCAGCCTTCGCGCGATCTCTGGAGCTCTCTTCAGTCTCCGACGACCTCTGTTCTGGGTCCCCGACCTTCGCCGACCCCTTTTCCAGGTCTGTCGGACCCTTTTGCTCTCTGTTTCCGCTGTGGATCTGCTCTAGTTGATGGTTCCTCTGTAGCACGTGTACTGAGTTGACTCAGTAATTCATTTCTTAGTTCTTGGAGGTCTTCCATTTATCCTTGATGTCTGGTTTTCTTGTAATGATGTATAGTTGGTGGTTTGTTAGATGTTTAGTCGCGTGTTGGTGACACTTTGGGGTAGCTTCTTGTTGGTCCTTGTTGCTGTTGCTCGTGGTGGTTGATTGTTGGTTACTGGTGATTGTGGGTAGTTGTTGTCTCTTCATTATTTTACACCATGTCTGAAGACAAGTCTGCTGGTTCTGGTTCTATAGTTATTGGTAGTTCATCCACCTCTTCTCAGTTTCACGGGCGGCATTCTATTACCGCCATTCCATTAAATGGGAGGAATTATGCCCTTTGGGCTAAGGTGGTTGAATAATATTATCTGGGTGAATGTGAGTTTTCATATCTGAACGATGATTCACATGCTGCCACTGCCTTCACATATCAAGCATGGAAAGCAGTCGACGCCCGTATTCGCTCTGAGTTATGGAATAGTGTGGAGAAGAAGTTTGTTGGCTCTCTCATAATTGTTGATACAGCTAAACAGGTGTGGACGCAGGCCCAGAAGTTGTATTCAGGGATCAATAATTTCCGTCACACGTATGATCTCCATCAGTCTTTCTGTTCTATCTCTCAGGGTGATTTATCTTTGGAGGATTATTATGCTCAGTTTTGCCATATTTGCAACGAACTTGATGCCTGTAAGCCTCTTTCCACTGACATCTAAGTTGTGCGATGCCAGCATAATAATCGAAAGGTTGCTCAATTCTTGTCTGAGGTCTCTTCGTTTTATGGCCCTGTGAGTAATTAGATTTTTGGATCTCAAGATATCCCCTCTCTTAGCGAGGTCTTCAATCATCTTCGTCAGTCATCTGTATCCACTCTGGTGCCTTCTCCTGCTCCCTCTTCTGATCGGTCAGTCTTAGTTGCTGATGTTGATAGTTCTGGATTTTTCGCTAGTTGTGGTCGTGGACGTGATGTCGGTCTTAGTAGTCGTGGTCGTTCTTCTAGTTTTGGTGGTCGAGGCTTTCCTTGCAATCGTGGAGGTTGTATGGCAGGGGGAGGTAGTCCTAGTCATGGTCGTGGGTCTAGTTTTTGTAGTCATTGTAAGGGGACCAGTCATACGATGGAGTATTGTTATGATCTTCATGATTTCCCTCAAGCTTATCAGGCTGATATCCTTGAGGATGCTGAAGAGACTACATAGCCCTCATGATTTCCCTCAGGCTTATCAGGCTGATATCCTTGAGGATGCTGCAGAGACTACATAGCCCTCTGCCGACAATATGGTAACTATTTCAGCTAAAGAATACCAACATCTTGGGTCACTTCAGCCTTCTGCTAAAGGATCTTCTACTACTACGTTTGCTCAGACAGGTCCCTCTGTTGCTTATGTAGCATCCTCTTTTTCTCCTTCTCCTTGAGTTATCGATTCTGGGGCTACTAATCATATGAATGGTACTACTAAATTCTTTTCTGCTTATCAGTCCATTGGAAACCCATCTCATGTTACCTTAGCAGATGGTTCCACTACTGAGGTTATTGGGTTGGGTTATGTTCTTGTTTCTTCATCTCTTACTTTAAATTCTGTGTTACATGTTCCTCGTTTACCTTTTAATCATGTGTCTGTTTGTCAACTTACAAAAACCTAAATTGTTCCGTCACATTTCTTCCTTATGGATGTGTTTTTCAGGATCTCAAGACGGGGAGAAAGATTGGTGGTGATTTTGAGCGTGGTGGCATGTATTACTTGACCAATCATATCCCTGCTCAGTCAATTGCTCTTCAGTCCTTAGCATCACCATACCAGCAACATTGTTGACTTGGTCATCCATCTCTTTAAAGTTTGAAGCATCTAATGTCATCGTGTGGTTCTCTTAAGGAGTTAACTTGTGAAGTCTGTGAGTTTAGTAAATATCGTAGTCGCTTTTTCTCCTAGGATTGAACGTCGTGTGTTGAGTCTTTTTGAGTTAGTTCATTCAAATATTTGGGGGCCTACTCATGTGCCCAATGTTTTTGGTTTTCAGTAATATGTGATTTTGTTGATGATTTCTCTCGAGTTACGTATCTTTATCTTACGAAAGAGCGATCTGAGTTTCAATCCGTTTTTAAGTCGTTTTATATGGAAATAAAAACTCAATTTTAAAACTTTCATTCGTGTGTTCCGTTCCGATAATGCCCGTGAATGCTTTCATCAAACTTTATCTCAGTTTTTAATGATCATGGTATCCTTCATTAGTCATCTTACGCTCGGACTCCACAACAAAATAGAGTTTCCGAACGCAAGATTCAACATTTGTCAGAAGTTATGTGTGCACTGTTATTTCAAATGCAAGTTAGTTGGTCTTACTGAAGTGATGTGATTCTTACTGCATGTTATTTGATCAATCGTATGCCCTTTATACTGTCCTTGGGGGTCAGATCCCTCATACATTCATGTTTCCCAGTCAACCTCTCCGCTCGTTACTCCCTCGGGTTTTTGGATGCGCATGCTATGTTCACACCCTTGGTCCTGACTAAAGCAAACTCGATCCTCGATCCATTAAGTGTAGTTTTCTTGGTTACTCTCACACTCATAAAGGGTATAAATATTACTCCACATCTTTACGTCGTCATTTTGTGTGTTCTGATGACACCTTTAATGAGTCACTCCCTTTTTATTTGAAGCCTGTCTCTACCAATGATCTGCTTATATCTGAGTCTGTGTTCCCTATGGCCGTCCCGTCAGGAACTGCCCCTCCTCCAAAACCCTTGCAGGTGTATGTTCATCGTCCAACACATCCACTCATCCTATCTCAGTCTGTGCCTCACCGCCAGAGCCATCTCATCCAGCATATCCATCTCCGCCCATCGTTGCTCTGTCTTCCTCTCTGTCGGCAGATCCGGATGATCTTCCTATTGCTCTGTGCAAAGATACTCGTGCTTCCACTTCTCATCCTATTGCTCGGTTTGTCTCCTCTGATCACCTGTCTCCGTCCCTTCGGAATTTTAGTACAATTATTTCCTCTATTTTTGTTCCTAACATTGTTGTTCATGAGACTTTGTCCCTGACTGAGTGGCAGACAGTTATGGAGGATGAGATGTTTGATCTTCACCATAATGGCACCTGGAAGCTGGTTCCTCTTCCTACTGGTAAGGCCACTGTTGGCTGTCATTGGGTATTCACTCACGTATCTTCCTGATGGCACTGTTGAGTGCCACAAAGTTCGCTTGATTGCCAAAGGCTACACTCAGATATGGTGTTGATTATTCTGAGACGCTCTCTCCAGTTGCCAAACTTGGTTCTGTCTGGATTCTTATTTCTCTTGCTGCCAAACTGGGTTGGCCATTGTTTCAGCTAGATGCTAAAAACGCCTTTCTTCATGGAGATCTCCAGGAGAAAGTCTACATGAAGCAACCATATAGGGTCGTTGCTCGGGGAGTGTCATAAGGTGTGTCGTCTTTGCAAGGCACTTTACGGGCTCAAACAGCCCCCTAGAGCATGGTTTGGTAAGTTTAACGATGCAGTTTTGAGGTTTGGCATACATCGCAGACAGTCTAATCATTCTGTGTTCTCCCTCACTTCTGATCAATGGAAGTTATTGTTAATTGTCTATATTGATGACATTATTATTACCAGTGATGATCAGTGAAGTATTGATGAACTAAAAACCTTCTTACATCAGCTGTTCCATACTAAGGATTTGGGAAAACTTTGGTACTTCATAGGAATTGAAGTGATGCAGTCCAAAGAAGGTATTAGCCTATTTCAGAGAAGTATGTGATGGATATTCTTGAGGAAACCGACATATTGGGGACTAGGCCTGACTTCTATGGATCCCAACGTCAAATTATGTGTGGACTAGGTGGAGCTGCTCCACAATCCTGATCAATATCGTCGATTTGTTGGTAAGCTAAATTATCTTACTATTATGCATCCGGATATCTCATTTTCAGTTAGCTTAGTGAGTCAGTTTATGTATGATCCTCGTTATCCACATGGAGAGGTGGTTCTCCGAATTGTGAAGTATCTTAAGTTACATCCAGAACGAGATTAGTTTTATCGAGCCAGTGGACACCTACGTGTTGAGGCATTCACTGATTCTAATTCGGCAGGAACACCTTCTAACGGGAGATCCAATACTAGTTATTGTGTCTTTCTTGGCGGGAATCTTGTCAATTGGAAAAGTAAGAAGCAGACAGTAGTCGCCCGATCTAGTGCCGAAGCAGAGTACAGAGCAATGGCACACACAAGTTGTGAGCTTGTATGGTTGAGGTCATTTCTTAAGGAGATCGGAGTCATTGTGCAGTTGTCCATATCTTTGTATTGTGATAATCAGGTGGCTTTTCATATTGCTTCCAATCCGGTATTTCATGAGCGGACTAAGCATATTGAAGTTGATTGTCATCTAGCACGTGAGAAGTTAATTGCTGGTGTGATAGCTACTCCGTATGTGTCTACGGGTGCTCAATTGACAGACTTGTTTACTAAGTCGTTCAAACCTAGATTAGAAATGATATGTAACAAACTGGGACTTTTTGATATTTATTCTCCAACTTGAGAGGGAGTGTTAGAATAATAAGGTTTTATGTAAGTGGGTCTTATCCCACATAGCATAACTTAGTCTTGTACTCATTGTCTTAAGTACTATAGATTTACGTATATGTGTAAGAGTAAGGACCTATACTATACACTTGTTGTCATAACCTAAAATTTTAGAATATTTATTTATTTATTTATGACTATTATTATTGTATTTAAGGTTGTATCGATGTTCGGGGTCGAATCGTATCGTTTCGTGCATGTTCGAAGCATGTTTGACCAAATGAGGAAGGATCGGGGCAGTGCCCATTGTTATCGGTAATCCTGGCTTGGTTGCCAAGGGGTTATCGATAACATGGTAGGCTAGCTTGGGGTAACCAAAAACCTTGGTTACCGGTAACCCAGGTGTTGGGCACCATGGGGTTATCGGTAACCCAATGTCTCATTTGGCATCAGAGTGCGTGGTTACCGGTAACTAGTGAGTGAGGCACTTGGAGTTATTGGTAACACAGGCATGCGGGTTTGAGCCAGAATGGATGGTTACTGATAACACAGAAGGAAAGGAGAATGGGTTGTCGATAACCACCCTTAGGAGAGGAGGTGGGTATTTAAGGTGTTAGGGTGTCATTTAACTCATTTTTACACCCTTCTTTCTCTCTATATATCACACATCAAACCTAATCTCTCTCACCTCCCTATCTCTTCCTACTTCCACCTTCTCTCTTCCTTATCTCTAAAACTAAGGAATTGGAGCTTCGGGCATTCTTTAACGTTGTAGATTGTTGCATGCTCTTCCTATCTAGTCGGGTTTCAAACCCAACTTTGAAGAGCCTTCACCTAGGGTTTGTGCAGTCTCTCTTGCTAAGGTGGGGATTTTTATACCGTTGACGCATATGTGTGTGATTCTCTTTTCCCCTTGTATGCGTTCGTTCATGGAGTTATTTTGGTTGTTTTGATTTCTAAAGGTCGTCGTGACTTAGGTTTCCGTATTTTCGAAATTTCTTTAGTAAGAATGTTGATTTGGGTTGGATAACGTCGTTGCATACTTAATTTCATATTTTACCTTGAAACTGTGAAAATTCCCAATTTCTTTCAGAAACCCTAGATTACAAATTGATTTATAAATTAGGGCTTTTGATCTTCCTTTTCTCCAATGGTCAATTTGAATGGAAATTAATGAGATTGAGTAATAGATATGCATTTGATGCATTGAATTATATGAATTGCATTGAATATGAATGAACGCACTTGGTAATCAATGTTAGAATGGAATTGCCCTAATATTGGAAATTAGAATTGTAATCGGAACTTGGAATTGTAATCGGATCTTGGAATTGTAATTGGAATCGTAATTGAAATTGGAATTGTAATCGGAATTGGAAATGGAAATGGAAATCAGAATATAAAATTGGTACAAACATTGAAGTATATAAGGCTTGGAATATATATTATGAATGTAAAAGGGTTGGTTACTTCGGGAATTTCGTTCCCTGTATGTATATCATCCTAGACATTGTCCAATGGAGGCTCGACTGGACTCTCCCGACTGGTCAGAGAATACAAGGAATCTACGAGTAGTTAATCGACGGGTTTCTACCGCGGAAATAATCGAAATGGCATTCTCTTACTCTAAACATGATAACGGGAGGAATTATAAAATGATATGAAATTGACTTATGATGTAATTCTTTTGCTCCAAACTTGACAATGGGAGGAATTATGATATGATATCATATAGAATTGGCTTATGATGCAATTCCCTAAATTTGTCACGATATATTGAAAGGAAACGGAATAAAACAAATGAAAAGAAATGGAGCAAATTGATAATATCGGAAATTGATCATAGTCATGTAAGACATATAGTGTCATATCTTTCTTGCATGACTCATTACACGAACACAAGTGCACCACAACCATATGCCTCATTGGATATAAATTTTCCTACTGGGCGTAATGCTCTTTGTTTTTTAGGTATCGAGCTCCAACCACGATGATAAGCATGATTCTCGATGATGGTATTCCTATTTATCATTTGAGGGTTCTATTTATGTAGTAGAGGATTCTGGAAATAAACTTGTAATAGCTAGTTTATCGTTTTAAAACTTATTTTGGTTTGTACATTTCAACTCGATTACTTGATGTCTAGGCTTGGTTGATGTGGTTGGTTTGGTTTGCACTATTGGTGTCACGCCTCATCCCTGATAATTGTAAAGCCAGCTATCCAAAGATGACGCGTGGCGACAGCATCTACTAATCACAAACAACTACACGACAACTGAAATAAAACTCCACTAATCAGATTATAAATCCCTGATGATACAACTCTGATACAGACTCAAGAAATAAAAACACTAGGCTCAAGGCCGATACAACTCAGGTATAACAAGACTCTGGACATGTCCGATACAACTCCACTATAACACCTCCACAACTACTACAACTCAATACTGAACAATCTGAAAAGCAGACTCAAAGCGAGAGCTAAACAAACTCTCAAATATAGAAATAAATACAAGACTCTCAGACTCCTCAACTCTACAACATCTCATCAGCTGGAATGGAATGGACTCTAGCCTCCAACACCTAAAAAGAAAGGCACAAACGTGCATCAGCGACGACGGGTAGTGAATACTTGAATGAAAAGCATAAAGAAAAGAAGCAAAATAGCTAAGGATCACCATCTCTTTTAAAACACACACCCTTTCCCAAAAACATATCCTTTTATGAAATCACCCTTTTCCACTCACACAACACCTTTTAGAACACATCTTATATATTTGACAAATCACCTTTTATCTCTTTTACTCAACGCAAAACACCTTTTAGGTTTCTTTGATAATCACCATAAAACTACCCATTTAGGGAAAACACTAACTCAAGTAACACCAACTCAAGTACACAAAAGATAAAATAGATCAAATCACCACACCACACCATACCTTATTTACTCGCACAATAATAGTCAGGGGTCATTAAAGTTCGGTGACCACCCGTTAAATCAGATCTGATACCCTGGAATAATTCTCGAATAAACAACAAGTAATGAACCAGGGGCCACTACACCAGCCCCATTGGTAAGGACTAGCACATTTATCTCTGGATACGAATATATATATATATATATATGGGGGAGGATCCGTGGACCAGTTAAATGAACCAGTTAAATAGACCAGTGGTTAATTTAACCACTTATGGGCCCCACTGTGATGATCCAAACCGTTCATATTGTTCAAATAGATGAAATATGTAGTCCTGTAAAATTTCAGCTCAATCGAATATCGATAAGTGCTCGATCCAAACAGTTTTGGTTAACGTCAGTTTCTATCATGTTTTTTATGGAACTGTTTG
>NMUG010006245.1:0-12691 GCA_002855965.1 Monotropa hypopitys | reverse complement strand
GCTGCATATTTTCATTTCCCTTGTTCATTTTCCTTTGATCAGGGTTAAGTTTATCTCTAATTGGGACTAACTTAATCATCGGAGGGCCTTCCAAACCACTTGGCTAGGGAGTCATCTAACCTTTGTAGTTGCAGAAATACAGAGAAGAAGGACGATAATATGTGTTGAAGCCTTTAACAGCTTCTCTCAAATATGTGTTTTTAGGCCCACGTGACACCTTGCCCGTGATCATTACTTCGGACCTCTTTACTTTGCAGGAGGACCAACCCATAGTTGTGCTCAAAGAGCATAAAAGGGCGATTGGGTGGTTAGTGGACGATTTGAAGGGATTGACCCCTCCATCTTCATGCACCATATACATTGCGCGGAGGATTCTAAATCCATGAGGGAAATGCATAGGAGGTTGAATCCCATAATGAAGGAGTTTGTGATGAAGGAGGTCATGAAACTCTTCAATGCGAGTATCATTTACCCCATCCCTGACAGTCAGTGGGTGAGTCCCACTCAAATGGTACACAAAAAGTCGGGTATCATTGTTATCGAGAATGATAAGGGAGAGCTTGTGCGTACCCGCTAGACCATAGGGTGGCGTGTTTGCATTGATTATCACAAGCTCAATTCCATGACTAAGAAAGTCCATTTTCCCATTCCGTTCATCGACCAGGTCTTAGAGAGGTTGGCGGGCCAAAGCTACTACTGCTTTCTGGATGGCTATTCTGGGTATAATCAAGTGGTCGTCGACCCGGTGGATCAATAAAAGACTACCTCCACCTGTACCTATGGTACATTTGCCTATCGGCGCATGTCTTTTGGCTAGTGCAATACACCAGCTACCTTTTAGCAGTGCATGATGGCTATCTTTTTGGACATGGTGGAGAAATTTTTGGAAGTCTTCATGGATGATTTCTCAGTCTTTGGAGATTCTTTTGATGTTTGCCTCCAAAATTTTTGTCGTGTGCTGAAATGATGTATGGAGACCAACCTTGTACTTAGTTGGGAAAAGAGCCATTTTATGGTTTAAGAGGGGATTGTTCTAGGACACACAGTGTCTAAGAGGGGGATTGAATTTGATCATGCTAAGGTGGACCTCATTGTGAACTTCCTCCCCCTTCTACTGTCAAGCACATCCACTCCTTCTTGGGACATGCAAGATTTTACCGAAAGTTCATACGGGATTTCTCAAAGATTTCCAAACCGCTATGCGATTTACTTGCTAAGGATGTATCGTTTGTGTTTGATTCCGCTTGTCTCCATGCATTTGAGACTCTTAGGGGCATGCTTTCCACTGCCCCTATAATCCGATCATACGACTGGTCTCTTTCTTTTGAGATCATGTGTGATGCCTCCGACTATGCTGTTGGGGCAGTCGTAGGCCAGTGGGCTGATCATGTGCCCCATGCCATTTACTACGCAAGCAAAACCCTCTCCGATTCTCAAATTAATTACACCACCATTGAGAAGGAATTGCTTGCAGTAGTATTTGCGCTCGATAAATTCCGATCCTACCTCATTGGCTCCAAAATCATAATTTATACAGATCATGCTACTTTGTGGTATTTACATTCAAAAAGGAGAGCAAGCCGAGGTTGATAAGGTAGATTTTGTTGCTACAAGAGTTTGACTTTGAGATAAGAGATAAAAAGGGTTCCGAGAACTCTGTACCTAACCACCTGTCTAGGATCGAAGTGGAGAACACTTGTGCCACATTACCCTTGAAAGACTTGTTCCCCGATGAGCAACTTTGTATGGTGAGCCAAGTACGTTCTCCATGGTACACACACATTGTTAACTATTTCGCTACAGACGCACTTCCACCGACATGTTCCAAGGTTGACAAAGACCGATTTTTTGCACAAGTGAGGCATTATTTTTGGGAATATCCGGAGCTTTTTAAGTTGTGCTTGGATCAAATAATTAGGAGGTGTGTCCCTGAGAGCGAATTTCATAGTATTCTCACATTTTGCCACTCTTTTGAGTGCGGGGGCCACTTTAGTGGAAAGAAAATTGCGGCAAAAGTCCTTCAAAGCGGGTTTTACTGGCCCACATTGTTCAAGGATGTCCATGATTTTTGCAAGGCATGCCTTAGGTTCCAGAAAACTAGAAATATGTCACGTCGTGATATGCTGTCATTGTCCTCAATTCTTATTGTTGAGATGTTTGATGTTTGGGGCATTGATTTTATGGGACCGTTTCCATGCTTGCATGGAAACGAGTACATTTTGGTGGCAGTGGATTATGTATCCAAGTGGGTAGAAGTGGTAGCCACAAGGACTAATGATCACAAGGTGGTCATCAAGTTCTTGCAATCAAACATTTTCACACGTTTTGGATACCCGTGAACAATTATCAACGATGAAGGAACCCACTTCCTCAATAAGTATTGTGCTGCCCTAATTCGTTGGTATTCCATCACACATAAGGTGGAAACACCATATCATCCGCATACAAGTGGTCAGGTAGAAGTTTCTAATAGAGACATTAAGAGGATCTTAGAAAAATGGTTAGGTTCGATAGGAAATATTGGTCTTTATGCCTAGATGATGAGCATAGGGTCATGTGGGCCATAAGATAGCTAAACTTTGATATCATGGCTACTGGATTGAATAGGAAGCTCTAAATGTCGGAACTGGAAGAGTTAAGGAACGAAGCTTATGAGAGCTCACGCATAGGACGAAAGCATTTCACGATAAAAACATAAGTAAAAATGTAACGATTCAGAAATTTATAATTCCTTTTCCTCGTAAATTCTGGATTATTTCATAGATTTTTCGTATATTCCGTTGGATGTATCTTGTGTTCATTGATAGTAGGGCCTCCCCGAGATTTTTATTTGGGTCATGTGAGGTTCGGGGATGTTCGGGAATACATTTGGAGGTGTTTATTGAAGTTCGGATTGTAGCGAAGTATCCAGGCTAGGATATGACCATGTTGTGGTCCCATTCCGGTCCAGAAATATTTTCCAAATGAAAGCACTTTCTTCAAGAAAGTTGTAGAGGATCTAATTACAAATCCAATGCAATTTGAATCGTCTCAATCGGAGTTTGGACGAAGAAGTTATGGCCGAAATACTTCCAACTATCCTTGGGGTACACACAGCAGTAGTGTATTTCGATATAGGGTATTTTTTCTCCTTCTGTATATAGATATATAGCTCGGCTACCCCTCTTTTTCAGCCATATATCGATATATAACCCCTATTCATGCCAAGCGTTTTTGGAATATCGATATGCATGTTCCTCTGGTCCCCCTTCCTTCTTTGTATATTTTGATATATACTTATGTGTATATCGAAATACACACTTGGGGATTTATATCGAATGATGAGTATTTAGATATTCACTTATGTGCATATCGATATGTGAGCATTCTGTTCCTTTCTTCATCAACCGTATTTCGATATACCAATTGGAGGATATATCGAAATACATCCCTGCTGATCCTTTCCCCTTCGTTTGGCATTTCGATATACCAGGTGGGTATATCGAAATACAGGTCCTCTGAACAGATTTTCCTTGGACGTATTTCTATATGCACCTCAAGTGCATATCGATATATATATGTATTCTTGCCATCTCATGTGTTGATTGCATATCGATATACATGATTTGTATATCGATATGCAGCCTATTAAGGGTAGAATTGGAATTCAATTATAGGGTGATATATATCCCCTTTTATCAAACCCTACGTATTCCTTACACCAAAATCACACCCATCAGCCACACGAACTCTCTATCTCTCTCTCTTCTCTCCCATGAATACCTCTTCTCCTCCCATCTCTCTCTTATTTCTCTCCAAGTTTGGGAGCTTTTGGAGCTTGGGTCTTTACAAAGAGTGTCCCCCGGACCTCCTCTACACATGGGTGCCCTTAAATTCGTGGGTTGCTTGAAGAACTCTGACCTAGAGTTGTACCTCTTGTCTCCAAAGGTAGAGTGAATCTAACCCTATGCTTTATATATGTTCTAGTCTCTCCTCTCTCTCTCTCTCTCTCTCTCTTTTTAGATGCAAAATTCGTATAGATACATGTCTAAGGTTTCCTAGGGTTTTAAAATGTGTATGTGTTGAGTCTAGGATTCCAATGGCATTGTGTAAGGCCTTCCCTCGGCATCAATTTCATATTCTTCATATGAGAATCGAAAGCCCCAAATTTATATTGAAAACCCTAACTTTGATTTTGTTCAAAAATTGGGGCAAACGGGATTCAACCTTGGAAATATGATATTGGCCACTTGAATTGTAAATTGGTATTTTGATACCCTTGAAAACATTGGAAATTGGCCATTTGGCCTAATTTGAGAATTTTGGAAAATTTTGGAACTAAATCAAATAGTTGGTTTAATATGAATATCGATCCTTGAGTTGGCTATATATATGGGATTTTTATCCCTGGGATTTTTATCCCTGAACGTTATACGTTCACGACATTGCACAATGTGGGTTTGACTGGACCCTCCCGTCGAGTCAGGTAATACGAGGAATTATACGGTTAGTAAGTTGACGAGCTACTAGCGCGGAACTTTAGCCTAAACTCTTCATTATAAAATGGTTAACCTTATATCGATAAGGAAATTGGAAATCATTGAAAAACCCTTATTTTGATAAGGTGTGGTTTGACACGGATACTTGATATTTAGCATGTTATTGGAAATCACTTGATTTATGGGAAACAAAATTAGGATAACTCGTGTATATTTGACTACTTTATTGAAAACCTATCGGACTCTCTTGCATGCATCACACTCATATTTTCTATACACCCGCACGCACACACATCTATTGCATATATCATATGTTTAGATTTTCTCTACTCGGCGTATGTCTAACCCTCTATTTTTAGGGAAAACCCGATGGCATGACTTGGCGTGGAATTTCAAGATGTTTGAAGATCTTTGAAGACTTTTACTTTGTAATGCACTCTTTTTTTATTTTCCGCACTTTTATTTACATTAATGGTGTTTGGGTCTATAATAATTAGATTTAACTTCATTTACTTTAATTGCCTGTGATTGACATGGATGTGGACATGTGAATGATGGTAGGGTTAACTGTGGGTTTTACCTTTATAGTTCTTTTAAATCGCTCTAATACCCCTTTTCAAAAAAATTGGTTTAAATTATGGGGCCGTTATAATTGGTATCAGAGCCTTAGTTTCGAAAATTTAAGGACTTTGGGGAGACACTTAGTCTCAATGGGTGCATCATGTGACTGCTGTATTGCATAACATATGATCATGCTTGTGTGCTTGTGTGCTTGTGTGCATTGTATGAGAAACGATAAGGAAATTTAAAACCAATAATCTTATAAAGACCTATTCTTAGGGTCCTTTCCTCTTATGGATTTTTTAGGGCGTTTGGCCCTTAGTTGGTGATGGTCAAGTTGTTATTTCAAAATTCCTTTGTTGATGGTGTCCATCTTGGATCTTGATAGGTGTTTCTATCCTATTTTTAGGATGGTCCGTCATCACTAGACTTTTATTATCTAAGTTTCCTTGAGTGATATGAACCCTATCTTATCTTGTAGGATTATACCGGGTCGTTGTACCAAAGTCCTTCATGTTGACTCACCAATGAGGGATGGTTGATTCCTGGTCGACGACCTTAGAATGGTCTTGTTGTTGTTCCTTTCATGCATCGGATTTCATCCTCAGTGTCATTGTTGAGGTTGCCTAAATCCTTCCCTCGGTAGTGGAAAGCAGATTTTGTGGGTACCAGATGATCTAACGTCCTTCCTTGCCCTCTTTAGTTGAGAATTATAGATTGTGATGCTGTCCCGTGGGTGGATTCTTAAATCTTTCTTATGATTTTAACGAGTCCATCGATGGGTACTCCTTGTGGAGTAATGTTATGCCTCGTGATGTCGACCTCTCAGGTGTCATTCATTATGGCACATGAATTGACTGTCTCCTTGTAACTGAGGCTTGATCCTTGCTCTGTCCCATTTGAGATGGGAATCACTTGGTAGTCTTATTGGCATTCGTTCCCTTGAGATTGATTCCATTCTCTCGAATATGTTCTTCCATGCATTTAACCGCTGAGCTTGGTTTAGTTCCTTCTAGCAGAGTGAGATTTGTGTTCAAAGCTTGGCGGAATTGGTGAGAGAACCTACTGGGAGTTGTACCCCTTAGCTTGGAAGGCATTTTGTTGAGATTATGCTAAGTTGTGGTTGAAATCTATGCTTAGGTGGTGCTCCAGTTGTTAGGTTTCTCTTGTAATTCTGTACCAAGCTAGTTGGTACGTTGAGATATGTTTGACGATAGTAGTACTCCACCCTTATTTGGGAGCTAGAGTTGTCTTTAGAATATGGCTTGGAGTTGTTCTTTGGCAAGCCTTTATGGCTTACTCTCTTAGTCAAATTATTTCGGACTGAGGAATCATGTGAGGATGTGGTCCAAGTGAATGAGGAAATTTCGATGTGCTTAGGGAATGATGCTAGATGTAGTACTTGGTGACATTAGAGATTTTTGGTTGAGTGAGGTTGAAGAAAGAAGTTTAAGTGCTTCTTTTGTGGTTTGAGTTGTATCTTGAGGATGAGAGAGAATCGAGTTAGTAACTTGAGGCAATTAGAATTATTGTAGTAAGAGTATAATTGATAGCATGATATTGTTGTGAATCGAGTCTCGTTGGATGATTTGGGGCTTGGACTTGTGTCTAACCTGCCCTAGTACTTGGTTGGTGTATGTGAGCATTCAATTTGTGGAAGTGGGACTTAGTTCCCATTCTCCTTGGCTTGTGGTGCTTAGGTCTTCGTGGGTGTTTGAATGATCCTTGTAATTAGATGTGATAAGGTTCGCTAGAACTTTGATGATGAGTAATGAGGAAACTTTGATGATCTTCTAGAATGGACCCGGTGGACCATTCCTATATTGGCGATGGCTTGAGATTTCAATGAAGGTAAGGTTGATGTCATTTGGTGATTTTGAGGTTTGGGAGCGAGAGGTGAGTTGGAGCGATTGATCCGGAGTATGGATTCTATTTAGCTAGTTCGTGTTTTGAGTGATAGAGGTTTAGCCGAGTCAGCCATTGAGAATAAGCATTTGATTCAAGGATGTTGAGTTATTAGCATGTTGGTGTTCATGAGGGTCTCTTATGAGATTATTTGAGGAAGAGGTATAGTGTGAGCCTTGAGTCTGTGGTCGTAACTTTGATTTGGGGTTGTGTCTACCCCTTAGCTTTGGCATATGGTTACGAGGGTGCGCTTCTTGACATAGTTAGGGCGTTATCTCTTCTTATTCTTGATCGTGTATGTTGTATGATGCCCTAGTTGCATGCTACCTTCGGTATGCCTATCCTTGGTATACCCATTGGTGTCATGAATGGGTAAGTGTTGTTCACCCTTCAGTTGTTCCTCTTCTTCTTTGCCTCTGCGGGTTTGTGTGAGTAGTCAGCGGTATCGATCCATCTTTGATTGAAATGTTGAGGTTATGTGTTCGTGCCTTACTCTAGCCAGTATAGGATGGCTTGATCTCAAATGCTCTGGGAGTTGACTACCCCTTGATGTGATTATAACATTCTTGATCTTCTCGTATCTCATCGATGTTGGTTGGCAACATGGGATAAGCCTATCGCTTTGGGAAATTCTCGACTTATCCTTACCAAGATTTTGATATCATTCATATTCGTCATTGCATCCTTACGAATGATTCGTAGAAGTATCGAAACTTGTGGCATTCGGTCAGGCTGTAGTATGTTCTTCGCCTTATACGATGCTATCTACCTACCTACCCCTTCTTGTGTTTTTTGTCTTCTCGAAGTTGCAAAACCACATATTATACTTCTGGTTCTCTCCTAGAAAGTGTTGACATGGAGGAGTTGCCCATTGTCATCATTTCTTATCATGGGTGAGGATTTTGGGATTCTATGGACTTCCCCAACTTCCAATCATACTCTTGTTTTGCTTATGCGCATTGATTCCTGGTGGGCATTCTTTCTTACGAAATTGTTCTCCGAATTGGATTTCCTGTCATCACTCTTTTGGCCTTACTCCTCGAGTGTTTTACACCTCTGATTTAGGGGGAATGTCCCTTCTTGATATTATGCTTGTGAGAGTAGGTGGTATTGTCGGTGTATGGGCTGGTGAGCGATGGTATTATAGAATGATTGGTGAGGTGAAGTGTTGTTCATTTTGTGCAGTGATGTTGATAGTGTTGGGGTAGAATGTGTGTCTCCTTGAGTCGACTGCACCGACTTAGCTATAGAGTGTTGCTTGGTGTGTGTGTGTGTAGTCCGTGTCATGTGGTGTATAAAGGACTAGGGAGGATTGATTTGAGAAGGTGGATGGCCAGCGCATCTCAAAACAAACTTCTATGAGTCGTTCCAGTATCGCACTAGGTATGTGTGCGGGTTTGGTTGTACGTGAGGATTGTTGTCGTTCTTGAGTTTGTTGGTTGAAGGGTATTTGGGGTAAATTTGGTCTTAGAGTTCTATACTCATTTATGTAGTTATCTCGGAGTTTATGGAGTAGTGTGAGGCTTTGGTGGAGATTGGCGGATTTGTACCATTTGTTGGATCTAGTAGTTGGTCTTAGGTGTGTCGGTCTCATGATTTCTGTCCTTGATGACAAACTAATTTTGAGTTCCATCTCTGTTTCAATTTTGGTGGTTGTGGTCCGTTCATTCCTTTTATACCGCATTGGCGTGTCCGTATCGTATCGACGTGTCTGTATCGTATTGGCGTGTCCGTATCGTATCGACATGTCCATATCATATCGACGTGCCCATGTCGTATTGGCGTGTCCGTGTGGTATCAGCATGTCTGTATTGTGTCGGCATGTGTTATTGACTTCCAAATTTCAGATTTTGGGGTTTTGGTGCATGATTGTTTGGGTAGTACCGACTCCCTCGTAGAATCTTTGTGGCAAGGTCTTTGACCCTACCTTCTTGTTTTTGGAACCCTTGTTGTGTGAATGGTTGGATGTTGTGAAAGATAGCGGAAGCATGGCGTTTTCCCTTCTTTCTGCGTTTGGCATCTCTGAAAGACATTGTAAGTCATTGTATCGTATCCCTTGTCGTGGATACCCCTTGTTGTTGGTTGTGACTCGAGATTGAGTTAGGTTGGTTGCTCTTAGTCCATTGGTTGCATTAAGTTTGTAGTACCCCTTCCTAGTCTGGCACGTAGGGATTGCAGGAATGTTCATGAGAAGGTAAAATTTGGATTCCTCCTCATCTATTCCTTTTATTGGACTCAAATTGAGCTTGAGAGTCCCCTTCGAATTCGTTGAGAGTCCCCTTAGAATTCGTTGATTTTTTGTTTGATCCCATTGACGTTATGAGTATTGCCAATCTTGTCTCTGTCATTCATCCTTGTTCATATAAATTTCGAGGACGAAATTATTGTAAGGTTGGTAGATTGTAACGGTTCAGGAATTTATAATTCCTTTTTCTCATAAATTCTGGATTATTTTATAGATTTTCCGTATATTCCGTTGGGTGTATCTCGGGTTCATTGATAGTCGGGCCACCCCTAGACTTTTATTTGGGTCATATGAGGTTTGGGGATGTTCGAGAATACATTTGGAGGTGTTTATTGAAGTTCGGGTTGTAGCGAAGTATCCGGGCTAGGATATGACCATGTTGTGGGCTCACTCCGATCCAGAAATATTTTCCAACTGAAAACGTAATTTGAATCGTCCCAATCGGAGTTCGGACGAAGAAGTTATGGCCGAAATACTTCCGATTATCCTTGGGGTAGACACATCAGTAGTGTATTTCGATATAGGGTATTTTCTCTCCTTATGTATATCTATATATAGCTCGGCTACCCCTCTTTTTCAGCCATATATCGATATATAACCTCTATTCATGCCAAGCTTTGTTGGCATATCGATATGCAATGTTCCTCTAGTCCCCCTTCCTTCTTTGTATATTTCAATATACACTTATGTGTATATCGAAACACACACTTGGGGATTTATATCGAATGATGAGTATTTCGATATGCACTTATGTGTATATCGATATGTGAGCATTTTGTTCCTTTCTTCTTCAACCGTATTTCGATATACCAATTAGAGGGTATATCGAAATACATCCTTGCTGATCCTTTCCCCTTCGTTTGGCATTTCGATATACCAGGTGGGTATATCGAAATATAGGTCCTCTGAACAGATTTGTCTTGGACGTATTTCTATATGCACCTCGAGTGCATATCGAAATATATTTCTTATGGCCATCTCCTGTGTTGATTGCATATCGATATACACGATTTGTATATCGATATGCAATCCATTAAGGGTAGAATTGGAATTCGATTATTCGGTGATATATATATCCCCTTTTATCAAACCCTACATATTCCTTACACCAAAATCACACCCATCATCCACACGAACTCTCTCTCTCTCTCTCTCTCTCTTTTCTCTCCCCCGAATACCTCTTCTCCTCCTATCTCTCCTAGCTCTCTCTTATTTCTCTCCAAGTTTGGGAGCTTTTGGAGCTTGGGTTTTCACAAAGAGTGTCCCCTCGGACCTCCTCTACACATGGGTGCCCTTAAATTCGTGGGTTGCTTGAATAACTCTTACCTAGAGTTGTACCCCTTGTCTCCAAAGGTAGAGTGAATCTAACCATATGCTCTATATATGTTCTAGTCTCTCCTCTCTCTCTTTTTAGATGCAAAATTTGTATAGATGCATGTCTAAGGTTTCTTAGGGTTTCAAAATGTGTATGTGTTGAGTCTAGGAATCCAATGGCATTGTGTAAGGCCTTCCCTCGGCATCAATTTCATATTCTCCATGTTAGAATCGAAAGTCCCAAATTTATATTGAAAACCTAACTTTGATTTTGTTCAAAAATTGAGGCAAACGGGATTCAACCTTGGAAATATGAAATTGGCCACTTGAATTGTAAATTGGTATATTAATATCCTTGAAAACATTGGAAATTGGCCATTTGGCCTAATTTTAGAATTTTGGAAAATTATGGAACTATCATATAGTTGGTTTATTATGGATATCGATCCTTGAGTTGGCTATATTTATGGGATTTTGATCCCTGGACGTTATACGTTTATGACATTGTACAATGTGGGTTTGACTGGACCCTTCCGTCGAGTCAGGTAATATGAGAAATTATACAGTTAGTAAGTTGACGAGCTACTAGCGCGGAACTTTAGCCTAAACTCTTCATTATAAAATGGTTAACCTTATATCAATAGAAAATTGGAAGTCATTGAAAAACCCTTATTTTGATAAGGTGTGGTTTGACACGGATACTTGATGTTTAGCATGTTATTGGAAATCACTTGATTTATCGGAAACAAAATTGGGACAACTCATTTATATTTGACTACTTTATTAAAAACCTATCGGACTCTCTTGCATGCATCGCACACATATTTTCTGTACACCCGTGCACACACAGCTATTGCATATATCATATGTTTAGATTTTCTCTACTAGGCGTATGCCTAACCCTCTATTTTTAGGGAAAACTCGATGGCATGACTTGGAGTGGAATTTCAAGATGTTTGAAGATCTTTGAAGACTTTTACTTTGTAATGCACTCTTTATTTCTTTTCTATACTTTTATTTACATTAATGGTGCCCGGGACTGTAATAATTAGATTTAACTTCATTTACTTTAATTGCATGTGATTGACATGGATGTGGACATGTGAATGATGGTAGGGTTAACTGTGGATTTTATATTTGTAGTTCTTTTAAATCGCTCTAATACCCCTTTTCAAAAAAATGGTTTAAATTTCGGAGCCGTTACAAAAAAGTCCTTTGGAGTTGGCATGAAAGTGTGGCTCTTTAATTCTAGATTGAAACTCTTTCTAGGCAAATTGAGGTATAGGTGTGATGGTCCTTATATCGTTACTCGTATCTTCTACTATGGGGCTATTGAAATAAAAAAACTGCGTATTGGCACTATTTTCATTCTGAATGGCCAAAAATTAAAGTCATACGTAGAGGGAATTGATGAAGGAATAAAAGATGGGACCACCATAGAAGCAATATTTTTGGTGGATCCCAATTATAATGAACAATGATCTATAAAGAGTCTAAGAGACTTAAAATCCATGGAGGATGAGATACCTTCAGTGTTTGTTGTGCTTGAACAACTACTTGATGGTCTAGTATAGCTGCCCGTGTAGCTAGCCTTAGTGATGTTTTATCTGGGATTATCTCGGTAAAGTATGGATGGTTGTGAAAGATGATTGGAGATCTCTCAATAATAGAAAAGCCATAAAGAGCACCTGAGAGAAACTAATCTGCTGAGTACCAACCTACTCAGGAATACCGGGAGACTCCTTATGTCACGACCCTGACCTATTTCCAAAGTCATCGAGACAGACGCCAGATGATTAACATAATTACCTCAGGAAATTCTTAACTTAATTACCATTTATTATCTTAAATATGGAAATCCATAAATACAACGGAATTTATATATATTCTTATTTCTTACAACATTCACAATTCCTTAAATATTACATCACACACACTTATATACATTAAAGGCTGAATAACAAAATGTAAAGGCAAACTAAACTGAACTAACGACTTACATTATCCGAAGTCTTTTAATACTGAGACTGATGGGTTTCTTCTTCGTTACCTGGAAATATAATTTTCCATTAGCAATGCTAGTGTGAATGACAATAAATAGACAAAAGGTTTTACTGTCATGGAAAAGAAACATTCCTTAATTAAATCTCATCTTATTCTTATGACTTTATCTTGCAAAATATTAAAT